>JAREIK010000121.1:121664-209164 GCA_029783825.1 Sapria himalayana | reverse complement strand
TCTACTTTCTTTTCTGTGTATATTTTATTTAAAATTATAGGATTAAAATTTGATATGTTAATTTTTTCCTGCCTAATTTCTTGTGATATTTCATTTGTGTCCATTTTCGTTCCTTCAAATCTACTCCTATTTAGAGTCTTCCATATACACCATATTATTACATTTGGTAAGTACATATTAAGCCACATTCTAGTAGGATTAGTAGAAATTACTTTTTCCCATGTTTTAATTCGTTCCATTAAACCGTCTTCTCCATTAACGATTTGCTTTGTTTCATCAAATTTCTTCCAGACCAGTGTGGCAATTTTACCTTTCGCAAATAGATGATCCATTGATTCTTCTTCCTCTAAGCAGCATTCACATCTAGACACCATTTTAATGCCCTTTCTTTGAACATTAGTATCCACAGGTATAGCATTTGCTGTTACTTTCCATGCTAGCGAGCACATTTTCTGTGGGATACCTGCCTTCCAGACCCATTTAGATATAGATTGAACGGGCTTTTTTTTCCTAATTAATTCCTTTTCCGATTTAAGTGTAAAATTATATTGTGGTGTTAGGATCCATTTCCAGCCACTCTTTTTTAGTATTGAATGAGATTCTACTTTTTCCTTATGTTTTTCCAAGGCTTTCCAATTATTTGAAACTTTCTTAAGCCGCTTTTCTAAATATCTTGCCCTCATATATTTTGCCCAAAGACTATCATTTTCCTTCAACCTCCACCATCCTTTACAATCCCATGCCTTGGCCATATCTTGTACAGAGATTATTCCTAGACCTGCCTCTGCTTTTGGATAACAAATATCACCCCAATTTTTCCAATGAATTTTATTCTTCCCATCTTTTTTACCCTATAAAAAATTTGCCATTTCTATTTCTATTTTATTTGAAAATTTCTTCGGAGGGTATATTATGGATAGGATATGAATCAGCGTGCTTTGAAGCACGTGCGAAATTAATGTGATCCGTCCCCCAAATCCTAATAAGTCCTCTTTCCAACCTGCTATTTTCTTTCTCAATTTTTTTTGCAGCGGTGCTAAATATTCCTCTCTCAATTTTCCTTCAAATATTGGGCAGCCTAAATAAATTAAAGCTCCCTTATTTTGAGTGAAGCCAGTTATATTTTTAATTTTGTTTATATCATTCTCCGATACTTTTTTTCCCAGTATAAACTGGCACTTCTTTTTATTTACAACCTGACCTGTTTCTAATTCAAATAATTGTAGTAATTCTATAAGGTATATTATAGATCCTTTACTTGCATTTGTGAAAATTATTAAATCATCTGCATAGGCAAAACAACCTATTCTCGGAGTGTTTTTAGGTTGTCTAAAATGTAAAATTTTCCCTTCCGACATTCTTTTATTTAAATTAAGAATAAGAAATTCGAGATATATAACAAATAGTAAGGGGGATAAGGGGTCTCCCTGTCTTAGACTTCTTTTTGGTTTGAATTCTTCACCTATATTTCCATTTATAATAATTCTAACCCAAACATTCGAAACACATCTATAAATTAAATTTATGCATAATTTGGAGAAACCATATTTTCTCAGTACAAAGCAAAGTACATCCCATTCAACCCTATCAAATGCTTCGGACAAATCCAGCTTAATAGCTAGATTGTGCCCTCTTGTTTTAGCTGAAATGTCTTTCATCATTTCTGATGCTAACCTAATATTTTCAATCATTAGTCGGTTTTTAACGAAACCTGTTTGTTCTTGTGAGATTATTAATGGCAAAATATTACTTAACCTGTTCTGAATTATTTTGGCTAAAATCTAATAAATCGCATTACACAAGCTTATTGGCCTGTAATCCTCACATATCTGTGGGGCGTCATTTTTAGGAATAAGAACTATGTATGAGTTTGTCCAAGCTTTATGGATATCTGCACCAGCGAAAAAACTGAAAATTGCTAAAACTAGGTCATGTTTAATAATGGGCCAATTTTGCTGATAAAAATAGTTATTCCGGCCATCTGGGCCAGCTGCACTATCTTTATCAAGATTAAAAACCGCATTTTTTACCTCTTCCCCTTCTGGTATATTTTCTATCATTTGATTCTGATTTTGTGTAATGGAAGCCCTAATCTCCTGTATTAAGGTGTTCCCTTCGTGAGACACTTGACCACATAAGTGTGATTTAAAAAAATCCTCAAAGAGAATTCCAATTTTCTTGTCTTCTTCTATCCATTTTCCTTTCGTGTTTTTTAAAGCTTTAATTCTATTTTTCTGAGTTTTTATTTTACTCATATTATGAAAAAATTTAGTGTTTCTATCGCCTTCTTTTAACCATTTAATTTTTGCTCGTTGTTTCCAGTATACCTCCTCCAGGTGTAATTTTAAACTCAATTCAGCTTTAGCCTTATTTAATTCTTATCTAATCTTATCATCATTTTTATTATCATATTCAATTTCTAATTTTTCTACCTTCTCTTCTGCTTGTTTTATTTTCAGATTTATATTCCCAAAAACTTCCTTATTCCATGATTTTAAATATTTTTTAAGTCTATTTAACGTGGACATTAGAACCTGCATCGGTTTACCCTGTGCTGGCTCTGACCAAGATTCTTTCACCAGTTTTTCAAATTCTTCTTCTTCTTCTTCTTCATCTTCTTCTACTACTTCTTCTTCTACTTCTTCTTCTTCTTCTTCTTCTTCTTCTACTTTTTCTTCTTCTACTACTTCTTCTTCTACTTCTTATTCTTCTACTACTTCTTCTTATTCTACTTCTTATACTACTACTACTACTACTACTACTTCTTATTCTTCTTATTCTTATTCTTCTTCTTCTTCTTCTTCTTCCTCTTCTTCTTTTTTTTAAAAGGATGTTTATTAATTATAGCCCTCTCTTTTGGCGGAGGAATACCATTTTTACAAACTAGCATCTACCCTTTAATCCCCTTACACCCTTGACTCAATCCTAACTGACTCAACTTAAACAATAAAATTCAAATCAAAAGAAATCTTATATATACGGACACTTAATTAATTGTGTCTTTTTTCGGTTTAGATGTTCATTCTGTATTTGTCTTTTAATAGACATTTTTCCAGCCTTTACTTTGTTCCAGCAGTGCATCCAAGAGGCTTCTTTTGTGTGTTCACTACCATTTAAAAATGTAAGATGGCCTTCACGTGCTCCTCCTTTTGTTTAACTTTAATCTCACTAATATTCCTACATCAAAAAATACATTCCAGCATAGTCTATGTATCCATTTATACCTGGTATTCATTGCTGTATCCCATATCCGCTTTGTCCCCCATATCCGCTTCTTTTTCCCTGCCTCATTGAACCTTAGCAAATCTGGAATTTGTTTCTTTAAACGGCAGCAAGACCTATTCTATACCCCAACTATCTAATGTTCTAGCAACCTAACTAATTAATTAACACATGACCTTGTAACATTGTTCCCAAAAGCATAAACAAAACTTTTAAACATATTGTAAACAAAGAAATACAACAAAATGAGGTTTAGAATGCGTGTGCCAACAACTCATGCCTCCCAATGATTCCTTTAAAGTTTTGAGTGAGCTGTGCTGCTAAGAAAAACAAATACATATATACCATAGTTCCCAAGAGAACCTCATTCTTTACCATTAACCTTTCTTCTTCTATTGTACCTATATAATCTATTACTATTTTAACTACCTCTCACTTTCTATCCTTTCTAACACTTACATAAGGAATTGCATTCTCGTCTAGTTCCACTAGGCCTTTTATTTTTATCGGCAGAGTAACCTCATCATATTCTGCTTCTCCTTTTTGCGATCCTATCCTGGCATGATTGTCTGCCGGGGTGTTTAACTCCATATATATATGTAATATTGATGCATTCAGTTCTTCTATGAAATTCAATATAATTTCTAATTCCTCTTCATATTTCCAAAGAGATATTTTCTTTGTTACTAAATTAACTAATAACAAAGAATCTACCTGTATTTGAATATTCTTATAGGCTAATTTTTTGCAAACACTTAAACCTATATTTAATGCCCTAATTTCTGATTGTAGAGCCGAGGCTGCTACACTAACTGTAGTGAAAGCTTTCATAATTGTCCATGTAGAATCTCTTATTAACCCACCTCCCCCTGCTATACATGTGTCCCTATTAAAGCTTCCATCCGTATTTAGGGAGACTTTTACTTCCGGAGGTTTTTGCCAAGAGATACTTTTTGCCCAATATTGTTTATTTATTTTTATATTAAGGAACCATTCCCGTTCTGCTTTCTTTTCTGTGTCTATTTTATTTAAAATTACAGGATTAAAATTTGATATGTTACTTACTTCCTGCCTAATTTCTTGTGAAATTTCATTTGTGTCCATTTTCTTTCCTTCAAATCTACTTCTATTTCGAGCCTTCCATATACACCATATTATTACATGTGGTAAATACATATTAAGCCAAATTCTAGTAGGATTAGTAGAAATTACTTTTTCTTATTTTATAATTCGTTCCATTAAACCGTCTTCTCCATTAACGATTTGCTTTGTTTCATCAAATTTCTTCCAGACCAGTGTGGCAATTTTACCTTTCGCAAATAGATGATCCATTGATTCTTCTTCCTCTAAGCAGCATTCACATCTAGACACCATTTTAATGCCCTTTCTTTGAACATTAGTATCCACAGGTATAGCATTTGCTGTTACTTTCCATGCTAGCGAGCACATTTTCTGTGGGATACCTGCCTTCCAGACCCATTTAGATATAGATTGAACGGGCTTTTTTTTCCTAATTAATTCCTTTTCCGATTTAAGTGTAAAATTATATTGTGGTGTTAGGATCCATTTCCAGCCACTCTTTTTTAGTATTGAATGAGATTCTACTTTTTCCTTATGTTTTTCCAAGGCTTTCCAATTATTTGAAACTTTCTTAAGCCGCTTTTCTAAATATCTTGCCCTCATATATTTTGCCCAAAGACTATCATTTTCCTTCAACCTCCACCATCCTTTACAATCCCATGCGTTGGCCATATCTTGTACAGAGATTATTCCTAGACCTGCCTCTGCTTTTGGATAACAAATATCACCCCAATTTTTCCAATGAATTTTATTCTTCCCATTTTTTTATCCCATAAAAAATTTGCCATTTCTATATCTATTTTATTTGAAAATTTCTTCGGAGGGTGTATTACGGATAGGATATGAACCAGCGTGCTTTGAAGCACGTGCGAAATTAATGTGATACGTCCCCCGAATCCTAATAAGTCCTCTTTCCAAACTACTATTTTCTTTCTCAATTTTTTTTGCAGCGGTGCTAAATATTCCTCTCTCAATTTTCCTTCAAATATTGGGCAGCCAAAATAAATTAAAGCTCCCTTATTTTGAGTGAAGCAAGTTATATTTTTAATTTTGTTTATATCTTTCTCCGAAGCTTTTTTTCCCAGTATAAACTGGCACTTCTTTTTATTTACAACCTGACCTATTTCTAATTCAAATAATTATAGTAATTCTATAAGATTCTTTATAGATCCTTTACTTGCATTTGTGAAAATTATTAAATCATCGGCATAGGCCAAACAACCTATTCTCGGAGTGTTTTTAGGTTGTCTAAAAGGTAAAATTTTCCCTTCCGACATTCTTTTATTTAAATTAAGAATAAGAAATTCGAGATATATATCAAATAGTAAGGGGGATAAGGGGTCTCCCTGCCTTAGACTTCTTTTTGGTTTGAATTATTCACATATATTACCATTTATAATAATTCTAATCCAAACATTCGAAACACATCTATAAATTAAATCTATGCATAATTCGGAGAAACCATATTTTCTCAATACAAAGCAAAGTATATCCCATTCAACCCTGTCAAATCCTTTCAACAAATCCAGCTTAATAGCTAGATTATGCCCTCTTGTCTTAGCTGAAATGTCCTTCATCATTTCTGATGCTAACCTAATATTTTCAATCATTAGTCTGTTTTTAACGAAACCTGTTTGTTCTTGTGAGATTATTAATGGAAAAATATTACTTAACCTATTCTGAATTATTTTAGCTAAAATCTAATAAATCGCATTACACTAGCTTATTGGCCTCTAATCCTCACATATCTGTGGGGCGTCATTTTTAGGAATAAGAACTATGTATGAGTTTGTCCAAGCTTTAGGGATATCTGCACCAGCGAAAAAACTGAAAATTGCTAAAACTAGGTCATGTTTAATAATGGGCCAATTTAGCTGATAAAAATAGTTATTCCAGCCGTCTGGGCCAGCTGCACTGTCTTTATCAAGATTAAAAACCGCATTTTTTACCTCTTCCCCTTCTGGTATATTTTCCATCATTTGATTCTGATCTTGTGTAATGGAAGCCCTAATCTCCTGTATCAAGGTGTTCCCTTCGTGAGACACTTGACCACATAAGTGTGATTTAAAAATATCTTCAAAGAGAATTCCAATTTTCTTGTCTTCTTCTATTCATTTTCCTTCCGTGTTTTTTAAAGCTTTAATTCTATTTTTCTGAGTTTTTATTTTACTCATATTATGAAAAAATTTAGTGTTTCTATCGCCTTCTTTTAACCATTTAATTTTTGCTCGTTGTTTCCAGTATACCTCCTCCAGGTGTAATTTTAAACTCAATTCAGCTTTAGCCTTATTTAATTCTTGTCTAATCTTATCATCATTTTTATTATCATATTCAATTTCTAATTTTTCTACCTTCTCTTCTGCTTGTTTTATTTTCAAATTTATATTCCCAAAAACATCCTTATTCCATTATTTTAAATGTTTTTTAAGTCTATTTAACTTGGACATTAGAACCTGCATCGGTTTACCCTGTGCTGGCTCTGACCAAGATTCTTTCACCAGTTTTTCAAATTTTGTATGCTTTCCCACATATTTTGGAATTTAAAGCTTCCTGTGCTCCTTTTATTATGGTGAATTGTTATGAGAAGTGGATCGTGATCTGAACAGGTTCTACTTAAATGCCTAAGCGATGTAGACCCATGCGAGGCTACCCACTTAGCATTACACATTACCCTATCCAGTCTGACCCATATTTTTCTTCTGTTACCCCACTTGTTACACCAGGTATAATTTGAGCCCGTGTAAGCTGTTTCCATTAAACTGAATTTAGAGATCGCCTCATTAAATTGAGACATCGCTATTGTGTTCAGAGTTTTTCCTCCCTTCTTCTCCAAAGAACATCTAATTACATTAAAATCTCCTCCTATTATCCATGCAGTGTTTTTTGATGCTATATCCCGCATTTCCTTTCATAAGACCAACCTAGATTTTTTATCATTTTTAGCATATACAACCGATATTATATCTTCTGTATTTTTATTCATTTTAAAGTGTATTATTTGTTATGTCTTTTAATATTTCAATGTCTAGATTATTATGCCATATTAACCAGAGTTTAATATTTAAATTAGAAAATGAGTAATTAAACCCTAATATCCTACTATATTTAATTATTTGATCCTGCTGTGTCATAGGTTCTGCAATAACTACTATGACAATTTTATATGTTTTAATCATGTTTTTAAGTCTATTTATCGAAAAGTTATTTGCCACCCCTCTAATGTTCCAATATATGTAACTATCCATTAAAACCTAATTTACATTGTAATCTAGTTGTGCATTTAGATTCATATGTTTTATCTAAATATTTCCTCATATTTCTCGCACTCTTGGGAGGAATTGATTGAGATAATACATTGTATTTATCTTGCTTACTGAGTTGCATGGCCATTCTTTTTATAGCTTCCATAGATTGAATCCTCGTTAATTTTTCACCAATTTTTTCATACATTTCTAAATCATCCTTCACTTCTCCTAAGTAACTCTTTTCCTTACCTACTCCAGAAGATCTTCCTCTATCCAGCTATAATCTTCTATTTTTTCCTTTAACACCCTTCTATGTTTATTTTTCCTAGTTCTTTTTCTTCTAGCTTTCACTACCTCCCATCTCTCTTCCTTACTTTCTTCATTACTTCCCTCCATACTTAATACCCTATTGCTTCTATCTCCCTCCATTTCTAAACAAAAACTCTCATTCTCTCTCCTACTCTCCCCTTCTTCTTCCCCTAAAACTAGAAGTTTCGGGGCCACTTCCTCCCTCCTTATCCATGTTTCTACCTTCCTTCTTATAGCTTCTCTCCCTTGGACTTTACCTAGCGGCTCTCTTCCTATTTTACATTTATATTTATCATGCCCAAGTCTGTTATAGATTAGACAATAAGAGGGCTTGTTTTCAGGTATGGGATTTTGCCAAAAGCCAATATTCTGCTCAATATCTCCCTCTCCTATCCAGATTTCTCTCGGCAGTGGAGTGAGGAGGTTACATTCTACACATACTCGGGCCTTGCTTGGCCGAGTTATTGCCACTGTAGCCTCATCCCGAAGCAATGGCTTATCCAAACAGGAAGTTATTGCATGGAGAGAATTCGCAATAAACAAGTGTATTGGGAGGTTCGACAAAGAGAACCATACCGGTGCAAGAGGCGCCTCCACCTTAGGACTGAAGTCCTTCGTCCATTTCAGCACTCGCATGAGAAAACCATTAACTTACCATACACCACGATGCCATAAACAATAATAATCATCCACTGTAAAAAACTGCATAAACATATGTTTCGCATCGTAGTCGGCGAGTTTCACCCTTCCCGTGAGCTTAAAACAGGAGAAGAATAGTTGTATGTCGCTCGGGTGAGGCCTGCCATAGGAGAATTTTCAATGAGCATGTATTGATAAGGCTCCGTAAGCTTCTGTAACTCATCGGTTGAAAAATGATAATGGGGTTCCTGTTTTTGTTCCGAACGAGCGAGAAGGGGGCGCGGGCTCATTTTTTATCAAGGTAAAATGACTTGTTTTTTTAATAATAAGTCATTTCCACCATTTTGCACTTCAAAGGAGCTAGGTTTGAGCTCAAATGGTGTTTTTTCTCTCTCTAGAAAAAGAGATTTTCTCTCTCTATAAGTTGAGAGCGCTTTTTGAAAAAACCGCAAATATTTTCCTTTTCTTTCTTCTTCTTGTTCTTCACTCTTCTTCTTCTTCTTCTTCCTATTCATCTTCATCTTCCTCTTTTTTTTTAAAGGTTTATTTTATTAAACTTATACCCTCTCTTTTGGCGGAGGAATATCATTTTTACAAGCTATAAAACTACCCTTTGCCCCCTTACACCCTTTTAAATTACAAAAAATAAATCTCTAAATTATACCATTCTAGGTACACTTTATGGAAAGCATAAGAGATAATCTCTTAATCTTTTAAAAGCTGATTTGTTATGGCATTTTCTTCTTTGCCCAAGTCCTCTAGGTTCTAGATTATTCTATTTTTTGGAAGAGTAAGATACAATTTCTGCTCTTCTCCCCCCCCTATTCTGTTTCTTGTTCTTCATGCTAACAACCTTTTCCTTCTCACATTTCAGCAACTCTTTAATCCTTCTCCTTACTAGCATACAACCTGCACCAAATACAAAACAAAACACCAAAAGCCAGCTATCTCTTACCTTATACTTTACCATACTACTGGCTTTCCCTAGCCTTCTTCGTACTCCATTTTAAAGCAAGCTTCAGACTTTTTATAAAACATAAACTAACATTTTATAAACATAAACTAACATAATTAACAAATAGCACTTCACAACTTGTTCCAAGCTTCCTCTCTCATCCGTAAAACTGTCCATGAATACCTGCAAATCAAAAAAAAAAAACAAACTACACAGCACATCACTATCTTTCCCGGGCAGTCTATCTCTTGCCTTTGCTGTCTTTTTTCTGATATACAAGCTGTATTTCTGTAGGATAGAGACAAAAAAAACCCAAACAATATATATATTCTGTTATCCCCTTAGAATTGTGCCCAATTGCCTCTCCAGGTTCCTACAAATCCTAACATATGGATAAGCTATTTTATCTAGCTGAGCTATTCCAACAAATTTATTGGGAATATCATTCCCATTAAATTCTTGTGTGCCCCTATGTATACCCTCTTTTGCCAGCTTGTCTACTAATGCATTAACCTCCCTATAAATATGTGAGATTGTGGCCTCTACCTCTTCCATTAATTCTCTTATATTTTCCGTATCTACCTCATATTTCCACATTTGTAATCTATTTGAAGCTAGCCCCTCTAGTAGCTTAGAATCCACCTGAATTTGTATCTTCTTAAGATTTAGACCTTTTACAAATCTGAAGCCCCCTGAGCAAGGCTTGTATTTCAGAGTGTAAGGCTGAATTAGACTTATTTTTCATAGTAAATGCATTTATAATCTTACCTTGTGCATCCCTAATCACTACCCCTCCACCCGCTATTCCCATATCCCTATTAAAACTACCGTCTGTGTTAAGAGCAAAAGTTCAATTTGGTGGTTTAATCCAAGAAACTCTTTTCAAACCCGACCATCCCTCTTTCCTAATACTTAGCCCCCATTAATTCTTAGATTTTTTGATATATTAATGTTAACAGTTTTAATAGGCTATAGAGCAGAAATAATTGAGATTTCCTTTTTATATCCTTCAGAATTTCTTCTGAATTCATTTGTATTCCTTCAAACCTACTTTTATTCCTAGCTTTCCATATACACCAAATAATTACTGAGGGAATATTATTCCTAAACCATATTTGAATCTGGCTTTTAGGTTTTCCTTGTTCAGTTTATCAATCTATTATCTAGTTTATCGTTGGCTGTCCCCCTGTATTATTAAGCTGATTCCATATCTCCCCTGCTATTTTCCCATTTGAAAAAAGATGATCCGTGCTTTCTATTTCTGAGTGACAGCATTCGCATCTAGAGACCAACTTTATGCCTTTCCTCTGTATATTAAAATCCACTGGTGTGGCTTCTATGAGTGTTCTCCACATTAATATTTCATTTTCTGTGGAGCATCACTTTTCAAGAAGACTTTAAATATCGGTCCTATGCCTGTGCTTTTTTCTTAATATCTTTTTTTTGCTGATTTAAGGGTGAATTTTCCTTCTACTATTAACATCCATTTCCATCCGCTTTTATTCAATCTAGAATGAGCTTCAACTATCTCTTTTTGCTTTATCATCAATTTCCATGATTTTAGATGCTTTTTTGAAACTTCCATTGTTCATTTTTTCCACCATACTTGAGACGCATAAAATTTGCCCACAAGCTTTTGTTTTCTTTCAATCTCTACCAGCTTTTGCAGGCCCAAGCCTTTGCCATATCATCAAGGCTAGTAAACCTAGACCTGCTTCCTCCTTGGGAAAGCATAAATCCTCCCACGTTCGCCAATGTAATTTTGGCTTACCTTCTTTCTTACCCCATAAAAAATCAGCCATATTTTTTTCTAGTCTCTCATGATCTTTTTTAAAGGATGCATAACGGTTAGAATATGAGCCAGTGAACCCTGTTATTACATGTGTAATTAGTATAATTCTACCTCCCATGCTTAAGAGATCTTCCTTCCAACCCGCTATTTTATCCTTCATTCTTGCAACTTGATAATTTAAATATTCTTCTTTACTCTTCCTTCAAATATAGGACAACCCAGGTACATCAATGCACATTTCTTCTGGGTGAAACTTGTAATATTGGAAACCCTTTGAGCCACTTTATTTGGAGCTTTTTCTGCAAGCATAAATTGACACTTTTTTATATTTAGGGTTTGTCCTGTTTCCTCATCTAGCGTGTGCAGTAACCCCATCAAATTTAGAAGCGATTTTTTACTGGCATTTGTGAAAATAATACAATTATCTGCATAAGCCAAACAACAGACTCTGGGGGTATTCTTAGGTTGCCTGAACATTAATATCTTTTCATTTTTCATTTCTTCTTTTAAATTTTATTTGTAATGTTTCTAAGTAAATATTAAATAATAAGGTGATAAAGGATCCCCTGCCTTAGGCCTCTAACAGGCTTAAACTCATTTCCTATTTTCCCATTAATTATTATTTTAACCCATAAACTTGCTATGCATCTATGCATTAAATCTATCCAGAACTCCGAAAAAGCCCATCTTACGCATTATAAACATAAGATTGACCATTCGACCATATCGAAGGCTTTAGACAAATCAAGTTTTAAAACAACATTATATCCCCTAGCCTTGGCCCCAACGTCTCTCATCATTTCTGATGCTAGGCTTATATTTTCCGATATTAATCTATTCTCAACAAAGCCAGATTATTCTTGTGAAATTATTTTCGGGAAAAAATAGGCCTAAGCCTATTTTGTAATAACTTCAGTTAAAATCTTGTAAATCGAGTTGCACAGGGCTAATTGGCGAAGTCCTCACATTTCTGGGGTTTTCGGTTTTAGAATAATGACACTATGAAATCGAGCTAGCCCACGCTTTTGTAATTTCTGCTCCTGGAAATATCCAGGTATGGCTTGTAACAAATTTGACTTACCATAATAGGCCAGCATATCTGGAAGAACGCACTTATTCCCAACCATCTGGTCCTGCCGCGCTGTCCTATCATATCAAAAACAGCTGCCTTATTTCCTCTTCATCAGGAAATTCAGCCAATTTTCATTATCTCTCTCTGTCACTTGTAGTTTTATTTTCTGTATAAACTATTCCTTCTCTCCTCGTCATCTCACACAAATGTGTTTTTAGGTATCCTTCTAACTGTGTTCTTATCTCTTCTTCTTTTTCAAACCATCTACCTTCTGAGTTTTTTATAGCTTTTATCTTTGTTTTTGAGATTTGATTTTTTCCATAGTGTGAAAAATTTAGTATTATTATCTCCTTCTTTTAACCACTTAATCATCGCTCTCTGTTTCCAGAAAACTTCTTCCATGTTTAAGCAAAGTTTTAATTCTGCCTCTGCCCCGACTTAACTCTTTTCTACTCTCTTCATTTTGATCTCTCTCGTATTTTATTTCACTCTTCTCCACCTTCTCCTCTGCCTGTATTATATTCCTATTTATATTTCCAAATACTTTTTTATTCCATGTGGTCAATCTAATTTTAGTCTACGCATTTTTATGCTAAGCTTTGTAGTGGATTGCCTATAGCTTTTTCTGCCCTATGAAGTTTCCACTATTGTTAAAAAATTTCATGCAAGCCCCACATATTTTGAAATTTAAAAGTTTTTTTGGCTTATAATATACTAGGAATCAAGAGTATAGGACTATGATCTGAGCAGGTCTATTAAATGTTTAATAGTGTAGGCCCATGAGAGTCTACTCCATTAGCATTAAATAAAAACCTATCCAGTCTAGCCCAGATTGCTCCCCACTTTTTTCCAGTATTTAAACTATGTATATTTTGCCCTATATAATCAAGTTCTATTAAGTTGGCATTGGCGATTGCCTCATTAAACTATGACATTGCCTCTATATCGGCATGTCTTCCTCCTTTTTTCTTCACTAGGGCCTCTATTACGTTAAAATCTCCTCCAATAATCCATGGAGAATCCTTACCGCGATTTCTTTTATATCCTGCCATAGTGTTTTCCTCTCTTCTTTATAATTTTTTGTTATAAACAGCTGACATTAAAATTTCGTGTTACTAACAATTTTAAAGTGTATATTGTTCTGTGTTCTTTTAAAATTCTGAGATATATATTATCCCCCCACATAATCCAGATTTTCCATTCACATTTGTTATGGCATTATCCAATCCCATTATCCTTTTATAATGGTCTAATTGTTTTTATCTACCATTGGTTCAATTATAATTAATATTCTTAGTTTATGAATTTTAATGAGTTTTTTTAATCTATTTAAGGTGGGTGTAGCACCCCCCTTATATTCCAATATAAACAACTAAACATTACCTGCTGATTTTGACGTGCGCTCTCGTTCTACACTTTGAATCGTATTGCATATTCATATACTTCTTCATGTTCCTTGCGGGGTTGTTACACTAGAGACCGGTTCCATAATCTGTTACTTTAAAATTTTTCGAAGCGATAGCGCCATTATTTTCAGCTCCTCCATAGCCTCTTTCTTGTATATATATCCCAATTTTTTATGGCCATTTCCAGATCATCCTTAGAAAATTTCATTTCCATCCTTTCCGTGGCCTTGCTTTGAGGTGGTAAGTTCAGCTTTTCACTTCGAACTCCTCCTCTGAAAAATCCAGCACGTCTTCCTCCATCCAACTTAAATCCTCCTCCTTGTCTCTTACATTCCTCCTAGTCCTAACCTTCTTAACTTGCCTCTTGTATCTTGGTTTCGGTAAGTCCCAAGCACAACCATCCGCTTGGTGCTCCATTCTCATTTCCTCTCCGATGATGCAAAAATCACCACCTGCGGCTTTTTCCTTGCTTCCCACTTCCATGCCTACATCTCCTTCTCGGCTTGTCTTACTTCCATTGCCGTTTCTTATAGAATCTTCATTCCCTTCCTCCCCTGAGCTCTTAGCATCAAGCTCTTTTGGTGACTCAGTCAATGTCTCAAAGATTTGTGTGGAAACTTTGCCCGTGCTTTCCTTCCTTATCCATTTCTGCACCTTGGCTTTACCTGCATTTCTCTTTAACATTTTCGCATCGTTCTAAACCCATTCTGCATTCAACCTCATCGTGACCCAATCTTTTGCATAATGTACAATATCGAGGAAAGTATTCTGGGATGATCGTTTGCCAAAATCCATTATTATCATCACTGCCTATCCACAGTTTATGTGGGGGTATCGACAGCAAGCTCGTCTCTACACAGAGACGAGCACAGTGATGTCGAGACATTGAGGCAGTAGCCTCATCCATCTCTCATCGGTTTGCCCACCACACGAAGCAATAGAGAAGAGAGCTGCCTTGTTATAGAAGGGTAGGGGAAGATTCGGTGTAGAAACCATACCGGTGCAATGGGTGATTCTTCCGCGGGGTGAACTCGTTTGTCCATTTCAGCATGCACTTGGGGAAAGCCTTTGATATACCACATACCTCGCATCCATATTCTATAATAATCTTCTTCCTCCGAGAGTTGCAGAAAAATATGCTTGTTGTCAAAATCTCCTATTTTACTGCCCCTTAAGCTTTAGTGAGGAGAGGAAGTCTCGAATGTCTTTAAAACTCGGTCGGCCATGTGTGAACTTTCAACCAAAGTCCATTCGAAGGGTTATGCCATTCTTGCAAGTTCGGCTGGAGAGAAAAGACCGCGGCAAGTCTTGCTTGTTCCCGAAAGAGGGAGAAGTGTGCGCGGGCCCTTGCAATATTGAAGCAAATGACTTCCTATGTGCTAGGAAGTCCTCTTGCCCCATTTTGAGCTTGAAATTGGCTATATTCTGCCCAAATTTTGCACTTTCTCTCTCTAGAATTCGAGTTTTCTCTTTCTAGAAGTTGAGGAGCGTTTTTTTTCATCATCATCATCATCATCATCTTCCTTTTCTTCTTTTTGTTCTTCTTCCTGTTCTTCTTCCTCTTCCTCTTCTTCTTCTTCTTCTTTTTCTTTTTTTTTTAAAAAGTTGCTTATTTATTAATAGCCCTCTCTTTTGGCGGAGGAATAACATTTTTACAAACTAGAATCTACCCTTTATCCCTCTTACACCATTGTCCAAATCCTAACTAATTTGAAGATAGCATAAGTGCAATCTAGTTAAAGCCTCTGTATGAGGACATTTATTGTACAAGCATCCCTATACTACAATCTTGAAGCTGCTTTCTTGTATTTGTTCATTTCGCTGCAGGCATGTATATTGCATTTGCTCTGTGTAGCGCTTTAATGCTCCTTTCATTCACTAACTCATAATTTGAAAATTAGATCTCTCTCCTTTGCTCCTCCTTGTTTGGCTCTAGAGATTAAACTATTTCCTGCAACAAAAACCACATTCCAACATAGTATATTTTCTTACAGTATACATGAAATTTGTTGCTGATTTCCGCTGACTTTTAACTCCTCTTTAACTTTTTCAGCTTGTTTTTAATTCGATTCCTCTTGAACAAATTGAGTTGAAGATTAGATCATTGAGAATCTTCGGTCCATCTTCTAGCTTATCTGGAATTTTCTGGAATTTCTGGAATTTCCAGCTTTGAGAGGGCAGCAGCTCCTATTCTAAACACCCACCTCCTAATACTCTAACAACCATATTAATTAACACATGACCTTGTTATAGCCTACATAATCCAATTACATGACCATTACATAAACTGACACATAAAGCAAGAAAAGATAGTACCTATATATGAGCACACTCCACCATGAAGCAACCCAATGTCTCCATTTCGAATTTTTTGCAACTTGAAGGGGAGCACTGCACTGCTAAGAAAACAAACACATATACATCCTATATTTCCCAAGAGTTCCCCTACTTTAGAACCTATCTTCTACCTACTATTAATATTAATTAATCTAATATTTATTTTGGGATATAAATCACATTCCACCCTTCCTAGCTCTTACATAAGGAAAAGCTAACTATCTAATCTCACTAAGCCTTTTAGTTTCTCCGGCATAGTATCTTCCTCATATTCTATCTCTCCTTTTTTCGAGCCTATCCTAGCAAGATTATCTGCTGGCGTGTTTGCCTCCATATATATATGAAGTATTGATGCATTAATTCTTTTATAAGCTTCAATAGTATTTCTATTCATCTTCTTGTTTCCAGAGAGAAAATTTTCTTAATACTAAATCAACTAATAACATTGAATTCTACCTGTATTTGAATATTTTTATATTCTAATTTTTTACATACATTTAAACCTGTTTTTAATGCCCTAATTTCAGACTGTAGGGCCGACTCTGCTACACTAACCGAGGTAAATGCTTTCATGACTATTCCGTTAGTATCTCTTATTATCCTGCCTCCCCCTGCTATGCCTGTGTCCCTATTGAAACTCCCATCCGTGTTTAAAGAGAGTTTTCCTTGAGGGGGCCTGTTCCAACTAATGCTTTTTGCCCAATGATGTTTAATTATTTTTATATTAAGATCCAATTCCCTTTCCATTTTGTTATTTGTATCTAATTTATATACTATAATAGGCTTAATATTTGATATATTACTTGCCTCCTGTCTTATTTCTTGTAATATATCATTTGAATTCATTTTCTTACCTTCAAATCTACTCCTATTTCGAGCTTTCCAAATACACCATATTATTACATGTGGTAAATACTTATTAAGCCAATTTCTGGTGGGATTACTAGAAGTTGTATTTTTCACATTTTTTAATTCTTTCTAGTAAACCATCCTCTTTGTTACTAACTTGTTTAGTTTCTTCAAGTTTCTTCCATATTACTATAGCAATTAAACCTCTCGAAAATAGGTGATCCATTGATTCTTCTTCTGCAAAGCAGCATTCGCATCTGGATACCATTTTAATGCCCTTTTTTTTCACATTAGTGTCAACTGGTAATGCATTAACTATTACTTTCCATGCTATCGAGCACATTTTCTGTGGAATTCCTGCCTTCCAGACCCATTTAGATATGGGCTGAATAGGTTTTTTTTTCCTAATCAATTCCTTAACTGATTTTAATGTGAAATTTCCTTGTGGTGTGAGGGTCCATTTCCAACCATTCAATTTTAGTATTGAATGTGATTCAACTATCTCTTTTTGTTTTACCAGTGCTGTCCAGTTATTTGATACCTTCTTAAGCCGCCGCTTGCTTTGTTCTAAGTATTTTGCCCTCATGTATTTTTCCCAAAGGCTATCATTTTCCATCAGCCTCCACCAGCCTTTGCAGTCCCAAGCAGCAGACATGTCCTGTAAAGTAATTATACCTAGACCTGCTTCTGCTTTTGGATAGCAAATGTCTTTCTAGTTTCTCCAGTGAATTTTTCGCTTCCCATTTTTTTTCCCCATAAGAAATTTGCCATTTCTGCTTCTAATTTATTTATGAATTATTTCGGAGGGTGTATCACAGATAAAATATGTACCAGTGTACTTTGTAACACGTGCGAAATTAATGTGATCCGTCCTCCGAAACTTAATAATTCTTCTTTCCAACTCGTTATTTTCTTCCTTAGTTTATCTTGAAGCAGAGTTAAATATTCCTCTCTAAGTCTACCTTCATAAATTGGGCAGCCTAAGTAAATTAATGCTCCCTTATTTTGTGAGAAGCCAGTTACACTTTTGATTTTATTTATCACTTTTTCTGTAGCCTTTTTAGCCAGCATAAACTGGCATTTCTTTTTATTTACTACCTGTCCTGTTTATAATTCAAGTAACTGTATTAACTCCATTAGATTCGTAATTGATTTTTTACTTGCATTTGTGAAGATTATAAGATCATCAGCATAAGCTAGGCAACCTATTCTCGGAGTATTTTTTGGTTGCCAAAAGGATAAAATTTTCCCTTCAGACATTCTTTTCTTTAAATTGAGAATAAACAATTCCAAGTATATATCAAATAGTAAGGGGTAGCGGATCCCCCTGTCTTAGACTTCATTTTGGTTTAAATTCTTCCCCTATATTTCCATTTATAATAATTCTAACCCAAACACTTGAAATACATCTATATATTAAATCAATACATAATTCAGAAAAACCGTATTTTCTCAAAACATAACAAAGTGTGTCCCATTCCACCCTATCAAATGCTTTGGACAAATCCAATTTGATTACTAAGTTATTACCTCTTGTTTTAGTTGAAATTTCTTTCATCATTTCTGATGCTAGCCTTATGTTTTCAATCATCAGTCTGTTTTTGATAAATCCTGTTTGCTCTTGTGATATTATTAATGGCAAAATATCACTTAGTCTATTTTGAATGATTTTAGCTAAGATTTTATAAATCGCATTGCATAAACTTATTGGTCTGAAATCCTCACATATCTGTGGAGCTTCTTTCTTGGGAATTAAAACTATAAATGAGTTTGCCCAGGCTTTAGGAATATCTGCCCCGGCGAAAAAACAAGCAATTGCGGCGACTAGATCATTCTTAATAATGAGCCAGTTTAGCTGAAAAAAATAGTTATTCCAGCAATTTGGTCTCGCTGCACTATCTTTATCAAGATTAAAAACAGCTATTTTTACCTCTTCTTCTTCTGGGATCTTTTCCATCATTCGATTCTGTTCTTCTGTTATGGAAGTCTGATCTCTTGTAGTAAAGTGCTTCCTTCATGAGGCATCTGTTCACACAAATGGACTTTAAAGAATTACTAAAAAGGGTTCTTAGTTGCTTTTCATCTTCTATCCATGTTCCTTCTTTATTTTTTAGACTTTTAATTTTATTTTTCTGTGTTTTTATTTTGCTCATATTATGAAAAAATTTAGTATTTCTATCACCATCTGCTAACCATTTAATTTTTTTTTTCTTCTTCTTCTTCCTCTTTTTTTTATAAAGGTGTTTATTTATTAATAGCCCTCTCTTTTGGCGGAGTAATACCATTTTTAGAAACTAGAATCTACCCTTTATCCCTCTTACAACATTGTCCAAATCCTAACTAATTTGAAGATAGCATAGGTGCAATCTAGTTAAAGCCTCTGTATGAGGTTTTTTATTTTACAAGCATCCCTATACTACAATCATGAAGCTGCTTTCTTGTATTTGTTCATTTTGCTGCAGGCATGTATAATGCATTTGCTCTGTGTAGCTCTTTAATGCTCCTTTCATTCACTAACTCCTAATTTGAAAATTAGATCTCTCTCCTTTGCTCCTCCTTGTTTGGCTTTAGAGATTAAACTATTTCCTGCAACCAAAACCACATTCCAACATAGTATATTTTCTTACATGTATACCTGAAATTTGTTGCTGATCTCTGCTGACTTTTAACTCCTCTTTAACTTTTTCAGCTTCTTTTTAATTCGATTCCTCTTGAACAAATTGATTGATGATTAGATCATTGAGAATCTTCGGTCCATCTTCTAGCTTATCTGGAATTTTCTGGAATTTCTGGAATTTCCAGCTTTGAGAGGGCAGCAGTTCCTATTCTAAACACCGACCTCCTAATACTCTAACAACCATATTAATTAACACATGACCTTGTTACAGCCTATAATCCAATTACATAACCATTACATAAACTGACACATAAAGCAAGAAAAAGACAGTCCTATATATGAGCACAATCCACCATGAAGCAACCCAATGTCTCCATTCTGAATTTTCTGCAACTTGAAGGGGAGCACTGCACTGCTAAGAAAACAAACACATATACGTCCCATATTTCCCAAGAGTTCCCCTACTTTAGAACCTATCTTCTACCTACTATTAATATTAATTAATCTAATATTTATTTTGGGATATAAATCACATTCCACCCTTCCTAGCTCTTACATAAGGAAAAGCTAACTTATCTAATCTCACTAAGCCTTTTAGTTTCTCCGGCATAGTATCTTCCTCATATTCTATCTCTCCTTTTTCGAGCCTATCCTAGCAAGATTATCTGCTGGCGTGTTTGCCTCCCTATATATATATGAAGTATTGATGCACTTAATTCTTTTATAAGCTTCAATATTTTTCTATTTCATCTTCATGTTTCCCTAGAGAGAATTTTCTTAATACTAAATTAACTAATAACATTGAATCTACCTGTATTTGAATATTTTTATATTCTAATTTTTTACATACATTTAAACCTGTTTTTAATGCCCTAATTTTAGACTGTAGGGCCGACTCTGCTACACTAACCGAGGTAAATGCTTTCATGACTATTCCGTTAGTATCTCTTATTATCCCGCCTCCCCCTGCTATGCGTGTGTCCCTATTGAAACTCTCATCCATGTTTAAAGAGAGTTTTACTTGAGGGGGCCTGTTCCAACTAATGCTTTTTGCCCAATGATGTTTAATTATTTTTATATTAAGATCCCATTCCCTTTCCATTTTGTTATTTGTATCTAATTTATATACTATAATAGGCTTAATATTTGAAATATTACTTGCATCCTGTCTTATTTCTTGTAATATATCATTTGAGTTCATTTTCTTACCTTCAAATCTACTCCTATTTCGAGCTTTCCAAATACACCATATTATTACATGTGGTAAATACTTAGTAAGCCAATTTCTGGTGGGATTACTAGAAGTTGTATTTTCCCATTTTTTAATTCTTTCTAGTAAACTATCCTCTTTGTTACTAACTTGTTTAGTTTCTTCAAGTTTCTTCCATATTTCTATAGCAATTAAACCTCTCGAAAATAGGTGATCCATTGATTCTTCTTCTGCAAAGCAGCATTCACATCTGGACACCATTTTAATGCCCTTTTTTTCACATTAGTGTCAACTGGTAATGCATTAAATATTACTTTCCATGATCGAGCACATTTTCTGTGGAATTCTTGCCTTCCAGACCCATTTAGATATGGGCTGAATAGGTTTTTTTTTCTAATCAATTCCTTACCTGATTTTAATGTGAAATTTCCTTGTGGTGTGAGGGTCCATTTCCAACCATTCAATTTTATTATTGAATGTGATTCAACTATCTCTTTTTGTTTTACCAGTGCTGTCCAGTTATTTGATACCTTCTTAAGCCGCTGCTTGCTTTGTTCTAAGTATTTTGCCCTCATGTATTTTTCCCAAAGGCTATCATTTTCATCAGCCTCCACCAGCCATTGCAGTCCCAAGCAGTAGACATGTCCTGTAAAGTAATTATACCTAGTCTGCTTCTGCTTTTGGATAGCAAATGTCTTTCCAGTTTCTCCAGTGAATTTTTCGCTTCCCATCTTTTTTTCCCCATAAGAAATTTTCCATTTCTGCTTCTAATTTATTATGAATTTTTTCGGAGGGTGTATCACAGATAAAATATGTACCTGTGTACTTTGTAACACGTGCGAAATTAATGTGATCCGTCCTCCGAAACCTAATAATTCTTCTTTCCAACCCGCTATTTTCTTCCTTAATTTATCTTGAAGCGGAGTTAAATATTCCTCTCTAAGTCTACCTTCATAAATTGGGCAGCCTAAGTAAATTAATGCTCCCTTATTTTGTGCGAAGCCAGTTACACTTTTGATTTTATTTATCACTTTTTCTGTAGCCTTTTTAGCCAGCATAAACTGGCATTTCTTTTTATTTACTACCTGTCCTGTTTATAATTCAAGTAACTGTATTAACTCCATTAGATTCGTAATTGATTTTTTACTTGCATTTGTGAAGATTATAAGATCATCAGCATAAGCTAGGCAACCTATTCTCGGAGTATTTTTTGGTTGCCAAAAGGATAAAATTTTCCCTTCAGACATTCTTTTCTTTAAATTGAGAATAACAATTCCAAGTATATATCAAATAGTAAGGGGAAGCGGATCCCCCTGTCTTAGACTTCATTTTGGTTTAAATTCTTCCCATATATTTCCATTTATAATAATTCTAACCCAAACACTTGAAATACATCTATATATTAAATCAATACATAATTCAGAAAAACCGTATTTTCTCAAAACATAACAAAGTGTGTCCCATTCCACCCTATCAAATGCTTTGGACAAATCCAATTTGATTACTAAGTTATTACCTCTGTTTTAGTTGAAATTTCTTTCATCATTTCTGATGCTAGCCTTATGTTTTCAATCATCAGTCTGTTTTTGATAAATCCTGTTTGCTCTTGTGATATTATTAATGGCAAAATATCACTTAGTCTATTTTGAATGATTTTAGCTAAGATTTTATAAATCGCATTGCATAAACTTATTGGTCTGAAATCCTCACATATCTGTGGAGCTTCTTTCTTGGGAATTAAAACTATAAATGAGTTTGCCCAGGCTTTAGGAATATCTGCCCCGGCGAAAAAACTAGCAATTGCGGCGACTAGATCATTCTTAATAATGAGCCAGTTTAGCTGAAAAAATAGTTATTCCAGCCATTTGGTCTCGCTGCACTATCTTTATCAAGATTAAAAACAGATATTTTTACCTCTTCTTCTTCTGGGATCTTTTCCATCATTCGATTCTGTTCTTCTGTTATGGAAGTCTGATCTCTTGTAGTAAAGTGCTTCCTTCATGAGGCATCTGTTCACACAAATGGACTTTAAAGAATTACTCAAAAAGGGTTCTTAGTTGCTTTTCATCTTCTATCCATGTTCCTTCTTTATTTTTTAGACTTTAATTTTATTTTTCTGTGTTTTTATTTTGCTCATATTATGAAAAAATTTAGTATTTCTATCACCATCTGCTAACCATTTAATTTTTTTTTTCTTCTTCTTCTTCCTCTTTTTTTTAAAAGGTGTTTATTTATTAATAGCCCTCTCTTTTGACGGAGGAATACCATTTTTACAAACTAGAATCTACCCTTTATCCCTCTTACACCCTTGTCCAAATCCTAACTAATTTGAAGATAGTATAAGTGCAATCTAGTTAAAGTCTCTGTATGAGGGCATTTATTGTACAAGCATCCCTATACTACAATCTTGAAGCTGCTTTCTTGTATTTGTTCATTTCGCTGCAGGCATGTATAATCCATTTGTCTGTGTATCTCTTTAATGCTCCTTTCATTCACTAACTCCTAATTTGAAAATTAGATCTCTCTCCTTTGCTCCTCCTTGTTTGGCTTTAGAGATTAAACTATTTCCTGCAACCAAAACCCCATTCCAACATAGTATATTTTCTTACATGTATACCTGAAATTTGTTGCTGATTTCCACTGACTTTTAACACCTCTTTAACTTTTTCAGCTTCTTTTTAATTCGATTCCTCTTGAACAAATTGAGTTGATGATTAGATCATTGAGAATCTTCGGTCCATCTTCTAGCTTATCTGGAATTTTCTGGAATTTCTGGAATTTCCAGCTTTGAGAGGGCAGCAGTCCTATTCTAAACACCCACCTCCTAATACTCTAACAACCATATTAATTAACACATGACCTTGTTACAGCCTCCATAATCCAATTACATAACCATTACATAAACTGACACATAAAGCAAGAAAAAGACAGTCCTATATATGAGCACAGTCCACCATGAAGCAACCCAATGTCTCCATTCTGAATTTTCTGCGACTTGAAGGGGAGCACTGCACTGCTAAGAAAACAAACAAACATATACGTCCCATATTTCCCAAGAGTTCCCCTACTTTAGAACCTATCTTCTACCTACTATTAATATTAATTAATCTAATATTTATTTTGGGATATAAATCACATTCTACCCTTCCTAGCTCTTACATAAGGAAAAGCTAACTTATCTAATCTCACTAAGCCTTTTAGTTTCTCCGGCATAGTATCTTCCTCATATTCTATCTCTCCTTTTTCGAGCCTATCCTAGCAAGATTATCTGCTGGCGTGTTTGCCTCTATATATATATGAAGTATTGATGCATTTAATTCTTTTATAAGCTTCAATATTATTTCTATTTCATCTTCATGTTTCCACAGAGAGAATTTTCTTAATACTAAATTAACTAATAACATTGAATCTACCTGTATTTGAATATTTTTATATTCTAATTTTTTACATACATTTAAACCTGTTTTTAATGCCCTAATTTCAGACTGTAGGGCCGACTCTGCTACACTAACCGAGGTAAATGCTTTCATGACTATTTCGTTAGTATCTCTTATTATCCCCCTCCCCCTGCTATGCCTGTGTCCCTATTGAAACTCTCATCCATGTTTAAAGAGTTTTCCTTGAGGGGCCTGTTCCAACTAATGCTTTTTGCCCATGATGTTTAATTATTTTTATATTAAGATCCCATTCCCTTTCCATTTTGTTATTTGTATCTAATTTATATACTATAATAGGCTTAATATTTGAATATTACTTGCCTCCTGTCTTATTTCTTGTAATATATCATTTGAGTTCATTTTCTTACCTTCAAATCTACTCCTATTTCGAGCTTTCCAAATACACCATATTATTACATGTGGTAAATACTTATTAAGCCAATTTCTGGTGGGATTACTAGAAGTTGTATTTTCCCATTTTTTAATTCTTTCTAGTAAACCATCCTTTTTGTTACTAACTTGTTTAGTTTCTTCAAGTTTCTTCCATATTTCTATAGCAATTAAACCTCTCGAAAATAGGTGATCCATTGATTCTTCTTCTGCAAAGCAGCATTCGCATCTGGACGCCATTTTAATGCCCTTTTTTTTACATTAGTGTCAACTGGTAATGCATTAACTATTACTTTCCATGCTATCGAGCACATTTTCTGTGGAATTCCTGCCTTCCAGACCCATTTAGATATAGGCTGAATATTTTTTTTTTCTAATCATTTCTTTAACTGATTTTAATGTGAAATTTCCTTGTGGTGTGAGGGTCCATTTCCAACCATTCAATTTTAGTATTGAATGTGATTCAACTATCTCTTTTTGTTTTACCAGTGCTGTCCAGTTATTTGATACCTTCTTAAGCCGCTGCTTGCTTTGTTCTAAGTATTTTGCCCTCGTGTATTTTGCCCAAAGGCTATTATTTTCCATCAGCCTCCACCAGCCTTTGCAGTCCCAAGCAGTAGACATGTCCTGTAAAGTAATTATACCTAGACCTGCTTCTGCTTTTGGATTGCAAATTTCTTTCCAGTTTCTCCAGTGAATTTTTCGCTTCCCATCTTTTTTTCCCCATAAGAAATTTGCCATTTCTGCTTCTAATTTATTTATGAATTTTTTCGGAGGGTGTATCACAGATAAAATATGTACCAGTGTACTTTGTAACACGTGCGAAATTAATGTGATCCGTCCTCCGAAACCTAATAATTCTTCTTTCCAACCCGCTATTTTCTTCCTTAGTTTATCTTGAAGCGGAGTTAAATATTCCTCTCTAAGTCTACCTTCATAAATTGGGCAGCCTAAGTAAATTAATGCTCCCTTATTTTGTGAGAAGCCAGTTATACTTTTGATTTTATTTATCACTTTTTCTGTAGCCTTTTTAGCCAGCATAAACTGGCATTTCTTTTTATTTACTACCTGTCCTGTTTCTAATTCAAGTAACTGTATTAACTCCATTAGATTCGTAATTGATTTTTTACTTGCGATTTGTGAAGATTATAAGATCATCAGCATAAGCTAGGTACCTATTCTCGAAGTATTTTTTTGGTTGCCAAAGGATAAAATTTTCCCTTCAAACATTCTTTTCTTTAAATTGAGACTAAGCAATTCCAAGTATATATCAAATAGTAGTGGAAAGCGGATCGCCCTGTCTTAGACTTCTTTTTGGTTTAATTCTTCCCCTATTTTCCATTTATAATAATTCTAACCCAAACACTGATATACATCTATATATTAAATCAATACATAATTCAGAAAAACCGTATTTTCTCAAAACATAACAAGTGGTGTCCCATCCACCCTATCAAATGCTTGGACAATCCAAGTTTGATTACTAGTTATTATCTCTAGTTTTAGTTGAAATTTCTTTCATCATTTCTGATGCTAGTCTTATGTTTTCATCTCACAGTCTGTTTTTGATAATCCGTTTGCTCTTGTGATATTATTAATGGCAAAATATCACTTAGTCTATTTTGAATGATTTTAGCTAAGATTATAAATTCGTATTGCATAAACTTATTGATCTGAAGTCATCACATATCTGTGGAGCTTCTTTCTTGGGAATTAAAACTATAAATGAGTTGCCAGGCTTTAGGAATATCTGCCCCGGCGAAAAACTAGCAATGTTAGTGACTAGATCATTCTTAATAATGGGGCCAGTTTAGCTGAAAAAAATAGTTATTCCAGCCATCTGGTCCCACTGCACTATTCTTTATCAAGATTAAAAACAACATTTTTACCTCTTCTTCTTCTGAGATCTTTCCATCATTCGATTCTGTTCTTCTGTTATGGAAGTCCTGATCTCTTGTAGTAAAGTGCTTCCTTCATGAGGCATCTGTTCACACAAATGGACTTTAAAGAATTCCTCAAAAAGGGTTCCTAGTTGCTTTTCATCTTCTATCCATGTTCCTTCTTTATTTTTTAGACTTTTAATTTTATTTTTCTGGGTTTTTATTTTGCTCATATTATGAAAAAATTTAGTATTTCTATCACCATCTGCTAACCATTTAATTTTTGCTCTTTGTTTCCAGTATATCTCCTCCATGTGTAATTTTAAACTCAATTCAGCTTTAGCCTTATTTAAAACTTGTCTGGTGACTTCTTCATTTTTATTATCATATTCATTTTCTAACTTTTCAACTTGTTCTTCTGCTTGTTTTATTTTTTTATTAATGTTACCAAAGACTTCCTTATTCCATGATTTTAAAAGTTTTTTTAGTCTATGTAGCTTGGTCATTAGAACCTGCATCGGTTTACCCTGTGCTGGTTCTGTCCAAGAATCTCTAACCAGTTTTTCAAATTCTTTATGTTTTCCCCACATATTTTGAAACTTGAAAGTTCCTGTGCCTCTCTTATTATTATGAATTGTTATGAGGAGTGAAGAGTGGTCTGAACAGGTTCTATTTAAATTTCTAAGCCCTGTAGACCCGTGTGAGGCTACCCACTTAGCATTACACATTACCCTATCCAGCCTGGCCCAAATTGCTCCTCTTTTTCGCCAATTATTACACCAAGTGTAATTTGAACTGTGAAATCTATTTCCATTAAGTTTGAATTAGAGATCGCCTCATTAAAATGAGACATCGCTATTGTGTTCGGGGTTTTTCCTCCCTTCTTTCCAAGGCTTCTTATCACTTAAAACTCCTCCTATAATCCAGAGAATTTTGTGCTGCTATCTCCTGCATTTCCTCCCATAAAACTAATCTCGATTTTTTATCATTTTTGGCATAAACTACCGATATTATGTCTTCTGATTTTTTATTCGTTTTAAAATGCACTATCTGTTATGTGTCTTTTAATATTTCAATATCTAGATAATTATGCCACATTATCCAAAGTTTACTGTTTAGATTAGCGAATGAATTATTAAATCCTAGTATTCTGCTATATTTAATTATTTGTTCCCGTTGAGTCATAGGCTCTGCAATAACAACTAATGAGATTTTATGTGTTTTTATTAATCTTTTCAATCTACTTATCGAGGGGTTATTTGCCACCCTCTGATATTCCAAATATATAACTATCCATTAAAACTTAATTTAGATTGTAATCTAGTTGTACACTTTGACTCGTATGTTTTATCTAGATATTTCCTCATATTCCTAGCACTATTGGGTACAATTGATTGAAGTATTTCATTATATTTTTCTTG
Source organism: Sapria himalayana (assembly GCA_029783825.1). Taxonomy (NCBI): domain Eukaryota; kingdom Viridiplantae; phylum Streptophyta; class Magnoliopsida; order Malpighiales; family Rafflesiaceae; genus Sapria; species Sapria himalayana. The sequence goes on along the minus strand of JAREIK010000121.1, from coordinate 181,303 downwards.
CTTACCGAGTTGCATGGCCATTCTTTTTATGGCTTCCATAGATTGTTTCCTAGTGAATTTTTTACAATTTTCCTCATACATTTCTAAATCATCCTTTACCTCTTCTAAAAAGCTTTCTCCCTTCGCTTCTTCTATGCCAAATGGGGGGCAACTAAATACATCTGAATCTTCCTCTGGGAAGTCCAGAAGATCTTCATCCATCCAACTATAGTTTTCTATTTTTTCCTTTAATACCCTTCTAAGTTTATTTTTTCTACCCCTTTTCCTTCTAGCTTTCACTACCTCCCATTCCTCTTCCTTACTTTCTTCAATCATGTCTTCTATGATTAATTCTGTATTACTTCTGCCTCCCTCAATATCTAAGAAATCATTCTCTCTCTACTCTCCTCTTCTACCTCCATTGAAACTTGAAGTTTCGGGACCCCCTCCTCCTTCCTTATCCATTTTTCTATCATTCTTCTCCTAGTTTCTTGCCCTTGCTCCTTTCCTATCTGTTCTGTTCCCACCCTACACTCTTCTATATCATGTCCAATTCTGTTACAAGATAAGCAATAAGGAGGTAAGTTTTCGGGTATGGCAGTTTGCCAAAACCCATTATTCTGGCCATCTTCACCTTCTCTTATCCATATTATGTTCGGTAGGTGTGTGAGGAGGTTACACTCCACACAAACGCGTGCCTTACTTGGCCGTGTCATTGACACTGTGGCCTCATCACGAATCAAAGGCTTGCCCAAACAAGAAGAGATTGCATACAAGGATTGAGCATTAAACAAGTAAATGGGGAGGTTCGGCAAAGAGAACCATACCGGAGCAAGAGGCGCCTCCACCTTAGGACTGAAATCTTTCGTCCATTTCAGCACTCGCATGGGATATCCATTAACTTGCCATACTCCACGATACCATAAACGATAATAATCTTCATTCGAAAAACACTGCAAAAAAATATGTTTAGCATCGTAATCTATCATTTTCAACCTTCCCAAGAGCTTAAGAGAGGAGATAAATTGCTGTATATCGCTAGGATGAGGCCTACCGTGGGAAAACTTCCCGATAAGCATATACTCATATGGCGCACTTAGCTTCTGCATTTCTTCGGTAGAGAAAACGATAACGGGGCTCCCGTTTTTCTTCCCGAAAGAGCGTGGAAGGCGCGGGCTCTTTTGTAATCAAGTCAAATGACTTATTTTTTAATAATAAGTCATTTTCATCCATTTTTAGCTTGAGAAGAGCTTGATTTGAGCAAAAATGGCGATTTTCTCTCTAGAAAGTGAGTTTTTCTCTCTAGAAGTTGAGAGCGTTTTTTGAAAAAAGCACAATGAAAAATTTTCTTCTTTCTTCTTCTTCTTTCTTCTTCTTCTTCTTCTTTCTCTTCTTCTTCTTCTTCTTCTTCTTCTTCTTTCTTCTTCTTCTTCTTCTCTTCTTCTTCTTCTTCTTCTTTCTTCTTCTTCTTCTTCTTCTTCTTCTTCTTTTTCTTCTTATTTCTGCTTCTTATTCTTCTTCTTCTTCTTTCTTCTTCTTCTTCTTCTTCTTCTTTTTTTTCTTCTTCTTCTTCTTCTTCTTCTTCTTCTTCTTCTTCTTTTTCTTCTTATTTCTGCTGCTTCTTCTTCTTCTTCTTCTTCTTCTTCTTTCTTCTTCTTCTTCTTCTTCTTCTTCTTTTTTTTTTCTTCTTCTTCTTCTTCTTCTTCTTCTTCTTCTTCTTTCTTCTTCTTCTTCTTCTTCTTCTTCTTCTTCTTCTTTCTTCTTCTTTTTCTTCTTCTTCTTCTTCTTTCTCTTCTCTTCTTCTTCTTCTTCTTCTTCTTCTTTCTTCTTCTTCTTCTTCTTCTTAAAAAAAGGTTTATTTTATTAAACTTATACCCTCTCTTTTGGCGAAGGAATACCATTTTTACAAGCTATAAAGCTACGCTTTGCCCCCAAACACCATTTTAAATTACAAAAAAGAAATCTTTAAATTCTACCATTCTAGGTACACTTTATGGAAAGCATAAGAGATAATCTCTTAATCTTTTAAAAGCTGATTTGTTCTAGCATTTTCTGCTTTGCCCAAGTCCTTTAGGTGTTAATTGTTCTATTTTTCTGAAGAGTAAGATACAATTTTTGCTCTTCTTCTCCCCCCTATTCTGTTTGCTTGTTCTTCATGCTCACAACCTTTTCCTTCTCACATTTCAGCAACTCTTTAATCCTTCTCCTTACTAGCATACAACCTTTCCCGGGCATCTATCGCTTGCCTTTGCTGTCTTTTTTCTGATATACAAGCTGTATTCCTGTAGGATAGAGACAAAAAAACCAAACAATATATATATTCTGTTATCCCCTTAGACTTGTGCCCAATTGCCTCTCCAGTTCCTACAAATCCTAACATATGGATAAGCCATTTTATCCAGCTTAGCTATTCCAACGAATTTATTGGGAATATCATTCCCATTAAATTCTTGTGTGCCCCTATGTATACCCTCTTTTGCCAACTTGTCTGCTAATGCATTAACCTCCCTATAAATGTGAGATTGTGGCCTCCAGCTCTTCCATTAATTCTCTTATATTTTCCATATCTACCTCATGTTTCCACATTTGTAATCTATTTGAAGCTAGCCCCTCTAGTAGCTTAGAATCCACCTGAATTTGTATCTTCTTAAGATTTAACTTTTACAAATCTGAAGCCCCCTGAGCAAGGCTGTATTTCAGAGTGTAAGGCTGAATTAGACTTATTTTTCATAGTAAATGCTTTATAATCTTACCTTGTGCATCCCTAATCACTCCCCCTCCACCCGCTATTCCCATATCCTATTAAAACTACCGTCTGTGTTAAGAGCAAAAGTTCCATTTGGTGGTTTAATCCAAGAAACTCTTTTCAACCCGACCATCCCTCTTTCCTAATACTTAGCCCCCATTTAATTCTTAGATTTTTTGATATATTAATGTTAACAGTTTTAATAGGCTTTAGAGCAGAAATAATTGAGATTTCCTTTTTTATATCCATCAGAATTTCTTTTGAATTCATTTGTATTCCTTCAAACCTACTTTTATTCCTAGCTTTCCATGTACACCAAATAATTACTAAGGGAATATTATTCCTAAACCAGATTTGAATCTGGCTTTTAGGTTTTTCCTTGTTCCAGTTTATCAATCTATTCTCTAGTTTATCGTTTGGCTGTCCCCCTATATTATCAAGCTGATTCCATATCTCCCCCGCTATTTTCCCATTTGAAAAAAGATGATCCGTGCTTTCTATTTCTGAGTGACAACATTCGCATCTAGAGACCAACTTTATGCCTTTCCTCTGTATATTAAAATCCACTTGTGTGGCTTTTATGAGTGTTCTCCACATTAATATTTTCATTTTCTGTGGAGCATCACCTTTCCAGAAGATTTAAATATCGGTCTATGCCTGTGCTTTTTTCTTAATATGTTTTTTGCTGATTTAAGGGTGAATTTTCCTTCTGCGGTTAACATCCATTTCCATCCGCTTTTATTCAATCTAGAATGAGCTTCAACTATCTCTTTTTGCTTTATCATCAATTTCTATGATTTAGACGCTTTTTTTGAACTTTCCATTGCTCATTTTCCCCTCCATACTTGAGACGCATAAAATTTACCCACAAGCTTTTGTTTTCTTTCAATCTCCACCAGCTTTTGCAGGCCCATGCCTTTGCCATATCATCAAGGCTAGTAAAACCTACACATGCTTCCTCCTTGGGAAAGCATAAATCCTCCCACTTTCGCCAATGTAATTTTGGCTTACCTTCTTTCTTATCCCATAAAAAATCAGCCATATGCTTTTCCAGTCTCTTTATGATCTTTTTTAAAGGATGCATAACGGTTAGAATATGAGCCAGTGAACCCTGTAAACATGTGTAATTAGTATAATTCTACCTCCCATGCTTAAGAGATTTCCTTCCAACCCGCTATTTTATCCTTCATTCTTGCAACTTGATAATTTAAATATTCTTCTTTTAATCTTCCTTCAATATAGGACAACCCAGGTACATCAATGCACCTTTCTTCTGGGTGAAACTTGTAATATTCGAAACCCTTTGAGCCACTTTATTTGGTGCTTTTTTGCAAGCATAAATTGACACTTTTTTATTTAGGGTTTGTCCTGTTTCCTCCTCTAGCGTGTGCAGTAACCCCATCAAATTTAGAAGCGATTTTTTACTGGCATTTGTGAAAATAATAACATCATCTGCATAAGCCAAACAGCAGACTCTGGGGGTATTCTTAGGTTGCCTGAACATTAATATCTTTTCATTTTCCATTTCTTCTTTTAAATAAATAAGGTGATAAAGGATCCCCTTGCCTTAGGCCTCTAACAGGCTTAAACTCATTTCCTATTTTCCCATTAATTATTATTTTAACCCATAAACTTGATATGCATCTATGCATTAAATCTATCCAGAACTCCGAAAAGCCCATCTTACGCATTATAAAACATAAGATTGACCATTCGACCCTGTCAAGGCTTTTGACAAATCAAGTTTTAAAACAACATTATATCCCCTAGCCTTGGCCCCAACTTCTCTCATCATTTCTGACGCTAGGCTTATATTTTCCGATATTAATCTATTCTCAACAAAGCCAGATTGTTCTTGTGAAATTTTTTGGAAAATAGGCCTAAGCCTATTTTGTAATAACTTCGTTAAAATCTTGTAAATCGAGTTGCACAGGCTAATTGGCCGAAAGTCCTCACATTTCTGTGGGTTTTCGGTTTTAGGAATAAGGACTATGAAAGAGCTAGCCCATGCTTTTGTAATTTCTGCTCCTGCAAATATCCAGGTTATGGCTTGTAACAAATCTGACTTAATAATAGGCCAGCATATCTGGAAGAAAGCATTATTCCAACCATCTGGTCCTGCCGCGCTGTCCTTATTCATATCAAAAACAGCTGCCCTTATTTCCTCTTCATCAGGAAATTCAGCCAATTTTTCATTATCTCTCTCTGTCACTTGTAGTTTTATTTTCTGTATTAAACTATTTCCTTCTCTCCTCGTAATCTCACACAAATGCATTTTTAGGTATCCTTCTAACTCTATTCTTATCTCTTCTTCTTTTTCAAACCATATACCTTCTGAGTTTTTTATAGCTTTTATCATTTGTTTTTGAGATTTGATTTTTGCCATAGTGTAAAAAAATTTAGTATTATTATCTCCTTCTTTTAACCACTTAATCCTCGCTCTCTGTTTCCAGAAAACTTCTTCCATGTTTAAGCAAAGTCTTAATTCTACCTCTGCCCACTTAACTCTTTTCTACTCTCTTCATTTTGATCTTCTCGTATTTTATTTCACTCTTCTCCACCTTCTCCTCTGCCTGTATTATATTCCTATTTATATTCCAAATACTTCCTTATTCCATGTGGTCAATCTAATTTTTAGTCTACGCATTTTTATTGCTAAGCTTTGTAGTGGATTGCCTATGCTTTTTCTGCCCATGAAGTTTCACTATTGTTAAAAAATTTTCATGCAAGCCCCACATATTTTGAAATTTAAATGTTTTCTTTGGCTTATAATTATACTGGTAAATCAAGAGTAAAGGACTATGATCTGAGCAGGTTCTATTTAAATGTTTAATAGTTGTAGACCCATGAGAATCTATCCATTTAGCATTAAATAAAAACCTATCCAGTCTAGCCCAATTGCTCCCCGCTTTTTCCAGTTATTACACCATGTATATTTTGCCCCTATATAATCAAGTTCTATTAAGTTGGCATTAGCGATTGCCTCATTAAACTGTGACATTGCCTCTGTATCGGCATGTCTTCCTCCTTTTTTCTCACTAGGGCCTCTTATTACGTTAAAATCTCCTCCAATAATCCATGGAGAATCCTTTACCGCGATTTCTTTTATATCCTGCCATAGTGTTTTCCTCTCTTCTTTAGAATTTTTTGCATAAACAGCTGACATTAAAATTTCTGTGTTACTAACAATTTTAGAGTGTAATATTTGTTCTGTGTCTTTTAAAATTCTGAGGTCTATATTATCCCCCACATAATCCAGATTTTCCCATTCACATTTGTTATGGCATTATCAAATCCATTATCCCTTTATAATGGTCTAATTTGTTTTTATCTACCATTGGTTCAGTTATAATTAATATTCTTAGTTTATGAATTTTAATGAGTTTTTTAATCTATTTAAGGTGGGTGTGTTAGCCACCCCCTTATATTCCAATATAAACAACTAAACATTACCTGCTGATTTTGACTGCGCTCTCGTTCTACACTTTGAATCGTATTGCATATTCATTACTTCTTCATGTTCCTTGGGTTTTGTTACACTAGAGACCGGTTCCATAATCTGTTCCTTTAAAATTTTTCCAAGCTGTAACGCCATTATTTTCAGCTCCTCCATAGCCTCTTTCCTTGTATATGTATCCCATTTACTTATGGCCATTTCTAGATCATCCTTAGAAACTTCATTTCCATCCTTTCCGTGGCCTTGCTTTGAGGTGGTAAGTTCCAGCTTTTCACTTCGAACTCCTCCTCTGAAAAATCCAGCACGTCTTCCTCCATCCAGCTTAAATCCTCCTCCTTGTCTCTTGCATTCCTCCTAGTCCTAACCTTCTTAACTTGCCTCTTGTATCTTGGTTTCGGTAAGTCCCAAGCACAGCCATCCGCTTGGTGCTCCATTTCATTTCCTCTCCGATGATGCAAAATCACCACCCGAGGCTTTTTCCTTGCTTCCCTCTTCCATGCCTACATCCCTTCTCTCGGCTTGTCTTCCTTCCATTGTTTTTTATAGAATCTTCATTCCTTCCTCCCTGAGCTCTTAGCATCAAGCTCTTTTGGTGACTCAGTCAAGGTCTCAAAATTTGTGTGGAAACTTTGCCCGTGCTTTCCTTCCTTATCCATTTCTGCACCTTGGCTTACCTGCATTTTCTTTAACATTTTCGCATCGTTCTAAACCCATTTGCATTCAACCTCATCGTGACCCAATCTTTTGTACATAATGTACAATATCGAGGAAAGTATTCTGGGACGATCGTTTGCCAAAATCCATTATTATCATCACTGCCTATCCACAGTTTATGTGGGGGTATCGACAGCAAGCTCGTCTCTACACAGAGACGAGCACAGTGAGTCGAGACATTGAGCAGTAGCCTCGTCCATCCTCATCGGTTTGCCCACACACGAAGCAATAGAAGAGAGCCGCCTTATTATAGAAGGGTAGAGGAAGATTCGGGATAGAAACCATACCGGTGCAATGGGTGATTCTTCCAGCGGGGTGAACTCGTTTGTCCATTTCAGCATGCGCATGGGAAAGCCTTTGATGTACCACATACCTCGCATCCATATTCTATAATAATCTTCTTCCTCCGAGAGTTGCAGAAAAATATGCTTGGAGTCAAAATCTTCCGTTTTTACTGCCCCTTTAAGCTTTAGTGAGGAGAGGAAGTCTCGAATGTCTTTAAAACTCGGTCGTCCATGTGAGAACTTCCCAACCAAAGTCCATTCGAAGGGTTCTGCCATTCTTGCAAGTTCGCTGGAGAGAAAAAGACGCCGGCAAGTCTTGCTTGTTCCGAAAGAGGGAGAAGTGTGCGTGCCCTTGCAATATTGAAGCAAATGACTTCCTATGTGCTAGGAAGTCCTCTTGCCCCATTTTGAGCTTGAAATTGGCTATATTCTGCCCAAATTTTGCACTTTCTCTCTCTAGAATTCGAGTTTTCTCTTTCTAAAAGTTGAGAGCATTTTTCAAAAAAAAACAACGGCTTTTCTTCTTCTTCTTCTTCTTCTTCTTCTTCTTCTTTTTATAACGTTTGTTTTATTATAAATTAACCATCTCTTTTGGCGGAGGAATACATTTTTTACAACCTACTTACTTGCTACCCCAAGCCATTTACACCCATCTAGCCACTATGACTCCACTTTTTTACAATATATGTTACAATATTTATGCTATGGATAACATTCTTTAATATGTATTCTTGTCTTTAGTTTCTTCTTCAAGTAGGCCCCTTTGTGTTGCCTTCCCTTTGCCTTTTTGATAAAATTCTTTAGGCATATTCTGGTATATATTTAATGTATCTCGAGTGCCTCTTTGCTGTCTTCGTGTTGCTTTCTCTTTGTGAGTGATTGTGACATTTTTGATGCTCCAAAAGTTTTACAAGTGCAGCTTTACCGACCAATCCTTAGTGTCTTTTCTCCCCTGCCATGTCTACTTGAATAAGCTATTCATTCGCCATATTTCTGCCTCGTCATTCTTTAAATTGCCCCAATGTATCCTTCTTTGATGCTACGCTTTACTTTAACTCTTTGATTTTGCTTTGACTTTTAAAGCTTCTAATCTGAAATATCAAGAAAAAACTATGTTTTTGAAGGAGTTTACTTACCTTTGTCCTTCCTTGTTGAATCTTTGTCTTGATTTCAATCTTTGTCTTTCTCCTTTATTCATGTCCATACAGACTAAGCACTATATCACATGACCGCTAGGCTTAAAATTAACACAGACTGCCGAATTCTACCCCCAATTAATTAAAATAACACACACTACCAAATCCTACCTCTAATTAAAGTAAACAGACTCTTCTAGAAAGGAAGACAGAAACTAGAAAAGCATATAATTGCAGAATTCTGCCTAATCCTTCCATGCTGAAACTGCCTGCAAAAGATATTGCAGTAGAACATTCATGAAAGCATACTACCCCTACTCAGATCCCCTTCCTTCACTGTTCTGTCCATAGTCTAATCTTAGTTATATTCCTGTTAGAGATGTTAGAAAGAGCAGGAAAACCAGAAAAAAAACCAGAAAAAACCAGAAAAAAACCAGCAAAAAGCCAGAGAAAGACCTGAAAAGAAACCAGCAATATCGAAAATCCAGAAAAAATTAATTAAATCTTACCATAATCTGTTTTTTGGTACACCCACAGGACCAAGGTGATCTTAAAATGCTTGAAAACAGAATATGCAGATACGAAAGTAAAAAAGAGCTTATTCTTTAATTTTCCTAATGTAAGGAAATTCCTCACTATCTAACTTTATTATTCCTCATATATTTCCGGTATGTTTTCCTCATTATAATCCTGATTACCTTATTTTTTCCTTCCTTTGAGAGCTTATCCGCTAGTGCATTAGTTTCTCTATAAATATGCTTAATAGAAAATTCTAATTTGTTTATATCTTTCAATATTTCCTCTATCTCATCCTCATATTTCCACATTATTGTATTTTTATTAATTAGATTTACTACTATTATTGAGTCTAATTGAATATCTAACTTTTTTATGCCTTTTTCTATACATATTTTTAATCCCTCTCTTAATGCTATGATTTCTGCCTGTAGAGCCGAGGATGCTTGAAATTTCCTTGTGAAAGCTAATATTAGCCTTCCTTCAGAATTTCTTATTGCCCCACCTCCACCTGCTGCTCCAATATCTCTATTAAAGCTTCCATCCGTGTTTAATACCACTCTTTCTTTCGAAGATTTTTCCCATTTTATTTTAATTATTTTAGTTCGTTTATGCTGTTGAGTTTTCAAATTCCAAAATTTTAGCGTGTCATTATCTATTCTCTTTCCTTTTGTATTCAGCGGAGCTGTTTCAGAAATTATATTCGTTTCCTCCTTGATATCTTTCCATATATTTTATACTGACATATCTTTCCCTTCAAATCTACTTTTATTTCTGGCCTTCCAGATACACCAAATTGCTATTAACGAGATATATATTTAATCGCATTTTTGTACGGAGCTTTTGACTTCAATTTAATCTAATTTATGTAATCTACATTCTAGAAAAGATGTTCGTATTTTATCCCCAATCAGATCCTAGTCTATTCCAGATTCTTTGGCTACCTTGCCCTATGAAAAAAGATGATCCAGGGTTTCCATCTCTTCTCCACAGCAATCACATCTAGATACTAATCTAATTCCCTTCTTTTTTAAGATATTGTAGTTGGTATAATATTAGATAAGACTTCCACATAAATGTTTTAATCTTTTGTGGCTTGTCCATTATTCATATCCATTAATATAATATTTGTCATCTTGTTTTTTTTCTAATCACCTTTTTAGCCCGACTTAAGAGAAAATGAACCTTCTTAGGTAATTTTCCATCTCCATCCCTTCTTGGTGTGCTTTGTAATATTTTCAATTTAAATCTTTTGACTAAGCATTTGTGTCCAGACTTGTGTATTCTTCCTTGTATTTCTACTTTATTGATATCATTATTAACACAATATTTTGCCCGCATGAATTCCGACCATAAACTGTCATTTTCCCTCAACCTCCACCATCTTTTACTTGCCCATGCTTTGGCTAAATCATTTAAATTAACAAAGCCTAAGCCCGCTTCTTGAACAGGGAAACACATATCCCTCCATTTTTTCCAATGTAATTTGTATTTACCCTCTTTTTTACCCCATAAGAAATTAGCAAATTCCATTTCTATCTTTTTAATAAAATTGTCTGGTGGTTGTATAATCATGATATTATGCATTAAAGAGCTTTCTAACACATGTTTTATTAATGTTATTCTTCCCCCCATATTTAAATATTTTCCTTCCAGCCCAAATTTTCTTTTTTAATTTGTTTATTAAAAATTCAAAATATTCAGTTTTTAGCTTACCTTCATAGATAGGACAACCCAAATATATAATTTCTCCTTTTTTATACGAGAATCCTGTGATATTTTTGATTTTGTGAATCAACTCAGTGGGAGCTTTGAAAGAAATCTTATATTGGCACTTATTCTTATTTAATTTTTGCCCTGTTTCTGTTTTCCATACATTTTAATAAATCCATCAAATTTTTTAAAGATTTGCTACTTCCATGGTGAAGATCATAACATCAATCCGCATATGCTAAACAACTCACTAGTGGAGTGTTTTTGGCTGTCTAAATGTGCCTATTTTACCTATGAGCATTTTATCCTTAAGATTAACTAATAATAATTCTAGATAAATATTAAAAAGTGAGGGAGATAATGGATCTCCTTGCCTTAAGCCTCTAACCGGTTCATTTCTTCTCCTGATTTCCCGTTTATGATAACTCTCACCCAAGTAATTTGATATACATCTGTATATCAAGTCTATCCAGGTTTCAGAGAACCCCATCTTTCGCATTACAAAGCATAGAATATTCCATTCCACTCTATCAAATGCTTTAGATAAATCTAATTTTATAATAACATTATTTCCCCTTGTTTTAGACCCTATTTCTTTACTCATCTCTTTTGCCAAGCATACATTTTCCATTATTAATCTATTTTGTATGAACCCTGTTTGCTCTTTTGAAATAATTTTTGATAGACACTTAGCCAATCTACTTTGTAATATTTTGGCTAATATTTTGTATATAGAATTACATAGACTAATTGGTCTAAAGTCCTCCCTTTTTGTGGATTTTCCTTTTTTGGAATGAGAACTATGTGAAAGCTGCCCCATTTTTTCCCTATTTCAGCCCCGCAAAAAATACTAATTATCACTTTTATTAAATCTTCTTTTATTATACAGCATTTTTGATAAAAACAATTATTCCATCCATCCGGACCCGCTGCACTGTCCTTATTCATGCTAATACAGCTGTTTTAATTTCTTCTTCCTCTGGAAATTTTATTAACATAATTATCTTCTAAATTAATTTTATTTTCTATATTATGTATGAGTGTATTTCCTTTGAGATAACTTTTACCACATAATTGATTTTCAAAAAGTTTAGTAAAGTATCGTTGTATATCTATCTCTTTGTCCACCCATACATACTCTTTATCATTTTTTATACCCATGATTCTATGTTTCAGGTTTTTAACTTTAGTTATTCTTTGAAAAAATTTAGTATTTTTATCTCCTTCTTTAAGCCATTTTATTTTGGCTTTTTGTTTCCAAAAAACTTCTTCCATTAAGAGTTTCAGTTTTAATTCAGCTTGTGCTTTATTTAATGCATTTCTTGTATCTGCACTTTGGTTATTTTCATACTGTAGCTCTTTTTCTAAAACTAATTCCTCTGCTAGCTTTATATTTTTATTTATATTCCCAAATTCTACCTTATTCCATTTTTTAGTGTCTCTTTTAATCTTTTTAACTTATTATTTAAGATTTGAACTGGATTTCCAAGAACTTCTATTTTCCATGATTCCTTTACAATATTTAAAAAATCATGATGCAAACACCAGGCATTTTGAAATCTGAAGGAGCTACTAGAGAAAACTAAATTTTTAAAAGAGATCAATAGAGGACTATGATCAGAACATGTCCTATTTAGATGTTTCACATTAATAGAACCAAATTTTTCAAACCATTTATAATTATATAGCACTCTATCTAATCTAGCCCATATAGTGCCCTTATTTTTCCAGTTATTACACCAAGTAAATTGAGAGCCTAAAAAATTAGCCTCCATTAGATTAGTTTTATTTATAATATCATTAAATTGAGAAACAACACTCTTGTTAGGAGATCTGCCCCCCTTTTTTTCTTTAAAGCTTCTAACAATATTGAAATCTCCACCAATAATCCATGGTTTATTTTCTAAGGCCATCCTCTCCATATCCTCCCATAGTGCTTTCCTATCTTCTCTTTTTTTAGCATAGATAGCTGTAATTATTTCATTTTCCTCTTGATTTAGACAAAAGTTTATATATTGATCAGTTTGTTTTAAGATTTTTATATTTAACATATTTTTCCATAATACCCAAATTTTACCATTTTTATTCACAAAGCCATTTTCAAAATTAAACATTTTTTTGTATACTTCTATTTGAGCTCCATCAACCATAGGTTCCGATAACATTATGAGTTTGATTTCATATGTATAGATCAATTTTTTTATTCTATTTCTTGAGGGGAGATTCGCAACTCCCCTAATATTCCAGTAAATGTAATTAAACATTATTTGCCGATTTTGCTTGCGCTCTAGTAGTGCATTTTGTGTCATATGTTTTATTTAAGTATTTTTTCATATTCCTAGGTTTTTTTAGCGAACTTAAGTCCCCTCCTTTCTCTACTTTCCTATCCCTACCTAATTGAATAGACATTATTTTAAGTTCCTCTATTGCCCATTCTTTGTTTCCCATATTCTGTTTAAGCTTTTCTATATTTATATCATCCCTAGTCAGTTTAATAATTTGCCCATTTTCATCTTCATTCGTGTAAAGAGAAGTGCACTTCTCACTTCAATCTCTTCCTCTGAAAAATCTTCTATACCTACTGCCCATCTTTTATTCTGTTGTTGTTTGTTTTTAATTTGTAATCTTGTTCTTCTATTCAAGTCTGCTATTTTTTTAAACAATTCTGTCTTGTTGATTTCCATTAGATTGTTCTTCCTTATTATTTTCTTTGTGCTCAATCAATTTCATCTCTTCCTGCTCATTATACTGAATTACAGACTGCTCAACAAAGGGTTTTTTTTGATATTCTATAATCTCTCTTCCTCTTCCAGCCTCCCTCCTTCTTTCCTCAACCCTTTGATTATAATCTGCTCTTCTTTTATGAACAATACATGTATCAATATCATGCCCCATTTTCCTACAGCATGTGCAATATGCTGGAAGATTTTCTGGAACAACCTGCTGCCAAAAGCCTCCTCCATCAGGAAGGCCTATCCATATTCGGTTAGGTAATGTTTTCTGCAAGTCAATAGCTACACAGATACGAGCTACACTTGGCCTTGAAAGAGTGGCAGTAGGCCATCAAGAAGAAGAGGAGAGCCAAGTGTGCATGCAATGTGATAGAGAGCATATTTATCAAAAAATGGATAGGTAGCATGGGCAACAGAAGCCATACCGGAGCTATTGAGGATTCCTCCTTTGTGGAGAAGTTGGGCGACCACCTGAATATCCTCATGGGGTATCCTCTTATGTACCAGGCACCTTTCAACCATATGCGATGGAAGTCTTCTTCACAGTATAGTTGGAGAAGAAAAATGTTTATCGTCTATACCGATTTTTATCAGCGTTTTCAGTTTCAGAGTGTTGAAGAATGCGCGAACTTCATCAATTTGTGGTCGACCATGCGAGAATTTGCCCACCAAAGTATATTTATGAGGTTCCGTGAGCCTTTGCATATCTTCTGTCGTGAACAGAATCGAAGCATTCTCTGAAATTTTTCCGTCAAAACCCGAAGAAGATGATCCTGTAGCCGCGGTCTTTTTAATAATATATGAGAATGATTTCTTATTCTCTAAGTAATCCATTCCCTTGAAAATCCGCTTAAAAAACACTTCTTCTTCACCAAAATTTGAACTTTCTCTCTCTAGAAAGCTTAGTTTCTTCTTATTCTTCTTCTTCTTATTCTTCTTCTCCTTCTTCTGCTACTACTTCTTCTTCTACTTATTATTATTATTATTATTATTATTCTTCTTCTACTACTGCTACTACTACTACTACTACTACTACTACTACTTCTTCTTCTTCTTCTACTTATCCTCCTCTTCTTCTTTTTCTTCTACTACTACTACTACTACTACTACTTCTTCTTCTTCTACTTCTTCTTCTACTACTACTACAACTTATTATTATTATTCTTCTTCTACTTCTTCTACTACTACTACTATTCTTCTTCTTCTACTTCTTCTTTTAAGGTTTTATTTATTAATTTGAACCCTCTCTTTTGGCGGAGGAATACCGTTTGTACAAGCTACATCTACCCATTTCCCTTTTACACCCACTTTTAAAGCTAATATATAGATCATAATTTTAATTAACTCCTAATCTTTTCTAAGTTAATAATCAATTTAAAATGATGACTCTTGTATTTTTTTTTTGATACATTATTCAGTGCAGCATCTCGGTTCTCTTGATGGGTCATGCTGTGAGAGAAGACCTCCCCCACCATTGATTCTTTGTTATACTTCTTCCCATGCTATATTTGATACTTTAAATTTTTTGAGAGTCTTCCTTTAGCCGCTTCGTCCAGCCTGCTCCCTCGCAACTTCGACATACCAGATTCGACAGTCCAGAATCTACGTTGTAGAATTGAGTCCTCGCACCTTCTTTATCATTTGTATATGTCTACTCTCTTCTATTTCTTTAGACGTTACCACTTGTGATATTAAGATATCCTGCATAAGACAAAAGTATCAAGATCTTTTGAATAGGTGATCCATACTACCTTTCCTTTACCCAATACAACCAAAGAGTATATCCTTGATCTTGTAGCATACTTTCTTCTTGAAAATCAATCCAGCCATCTTTAACTCCCTTTGCTGCTCACCCATTATAGATACGTTGACTCACGGACTAAGGACTCTTCTAAAATTAATACAGACTTCCATCAAAATTAACACAAACCACCAGAAACAGATATCTAATAAAACAGACCACCAAGCCTAAATAACAGACTTCCAAAACCATCTCAAACCAGTTTTTGATCTGAAAAACAGCAAGTACATCAAACAAACAAACTGGAGAAAAACAGAATGGAGCTTGTGCTGTGTACCCAGCTTTCTGCCCATTTTGACATAAATATTCAGCTTCAGTACCTGTAAAATAAATAAGAAAACAGCCCAAACCAACAATCTAAAAACTAAATTCTTACCAGTTATTCCTTTACCTCGGTTCCTGATTAATCACCCCTTCAGGACCAGGAGATTTATAAGATACGAGCCTGCATATCTTAGTAGCAACGAAACCAAAAAAAAACAGTAGAGATATAAAAAACAAATATTATTCTAAGAACCTTCTAAAATAAGAAGTTCTTTGCGGTCCATTTTATTAATCCTATCAATTTTTTTGGTAGGCTGTCCTCATTTAAAATCTGAATCTCCTCTTTTTCTACCTTCCTTGCTAATCCAAACTGCCAGTTGTTTACCTCTCATATATATATGGTTTATGGTGTAGATCTAGAATTTGTGTTATTTGCAGGATTCTTCGATTTCCTCCCTCATATCTCCATAATGAAACTTGTTATTAATTAAGTTAACTAAGATTTTTGAAGCGATTTGAATGCTCATGTTTTTTAATATTAGATTTTTACACAATCTAACCCCTTCTCTTAAAGCTAATATCTCAGCATGTAGTGCCGATAAGCATGAAACTTCCTTGTGAAGGCTAAAATTAGCTCTCCATTCAGATCCTTATCAAAACAGCCAGGTACACCCCCTCACATATACCACCCCCCCCCCCCCCCCCCCCCCCCCCCCCCCTCCTTGCTGCTCTAATGTCCTCTGTCAAAGCTGCACATCGGTATTTTAAAGCCATTCTTTCTTTTGGTGGTTTTTCCCATTTTAATTCTATTATTTTAAAATGTTTTGGTGACTTTTCTTTTAGATTCCAAAAGTCATAATATCTTTATCTAGACTCTTACCTTGATTCTTTAATGGAAAAATCTCCGAAATTTTTCTAGTCTCTTCTTTTATCTCCTTCCAGATATCCTCTTCACTCATACGATACCTTTCAAATCTACTTTTGTTTCTGGCCTTCCAAATGCACCAGATAACTATTAGAGGAACATTACATTTGATCCATTTTCTGTGCAGGATTTAAATCTTTTATGTTACTCCATTTTTGAAATCTAGCTTTTATTGTGAGCTGTTCATATTTTATATTCAACTCTATTCCTAGTTTCTTCCATATTTGTGCTGCTACTTTTCCATTTGAGAACAGATGATCCAGTGTTTCTATTTCGGATGCACAGCATTCGCATCTTGATACTAACTGAATGCCTTTCTTTGTTAAATTATTATCTAATGAAACAATATTAGAAAGAACTTTCCACATAAAAGTTTTAATTTTTTTGAGGATTATCATTTTCCCAAATCCATTTAAATAAATTTTGCCCTACTTGCCTTTTTCTTATTACATTCTTAACAGATTTAAGTGAAAATATTCCTTCTGATGTTAATGTCCATTTCCATCCTTCTTTAGTGAGTTTTGAATAATTCTCCACTAGATCTCTTTGTTTAAGCATTTGAACCCAAACCTGCGAACTCTTACTTTTATTTTTCTCTTTATGAATATCATCTTTTAAACAGTACTTCGCACGCATGAATTTCGCCCATAAGCTATTATTTTCTTTTAATCTCCACCATCTCTTACTAGCCCATGATTTAGCTAAATCTGAGAGATCGATGAATACCAGTCTAGATTCTTGGACAGGGAGACATAAATCCTTCCATTTTTTCCAATGCAATTTATATTTTCCCTCTTTTTTCCCCCATAAGAAATTAGTGAATTCCTTTTCACTCTTTTTAATTAGCTTACTTGGTAGTTTCATAATCATGATATAATGCATTAAAGAGCTTTCTAAGACGTGTTTTATTAATGTTATTCTCCCCCCATACTCAAGAATTCTTCCTTCCATCCCACTATTTTCTTTTTTAATTTATCTATTAAAAATCCAAGTACTCAACCTTGAGTTTGCCTTCATATACTGGATAGCCTAGATATATTATTTCCCCTTTTTTTTGAGAGAAACCAGTGACTTGTTTAATTCTATGAGCTAATGCTATGGGAGCTTTATAAGATATCATGTATTGGCATTTTCGTTTATTTAGTTTTTGACATGTTTCATCTTCTAAGCAAATTAACAAGTTCATCAGATTTTGTAATGATCTATGCCCTCCATTGGTGAAGATCATCACATCATCTGCATACGCTAAACAACTCACTAGTGTAGTGTTTTTTGGTTGCCTGAATGTACCTATCAAGCCTTTTGCCATCTTATCTTTAAGATTAACTATTAATAGTTCTAAATAAATGTTAAATAATGCTGGTGAAAGCGGGTCTCCTTGTCTTAGACCTCTGACCGGTTTTATTTCTTCTCCTACTTTTCCATTTGTTATAATCCTAACCCAAGTATTAGAGATGCATCTATAAACTAGATCTATCCATCTTTCTGAGAATCCCATTTTTCTCATGATGAAACAAAGAATATTCCATTCGACTCTATCAAATGCTTTGGATAAATCTAGTTTTATTATTACATTATGCCCTCTTTTTTTGTTCCTATTTCTCTACACAATTCTTTAGCTAAACTTATATTCTCCATTATCAATCTATTTTTCATGAAGCCTGATTGTTCTATTGAAATAATTTTAAGTAAAAAGTGAGAAAGTCTGTTTTGCAAAATTTTTGCTAAAATTTTATAAACTGAGTTACATAAACTGATAGGTCTAAAATCCTTCCCTGTTTGTAGATTTTCTATTTTTGGAATGAGGACAATATGAAAGCTACCCCATTTTTTCCCTATTTCATCTCCACAAAATATATTATTTATGGCTTTTTCTATATCTTTTTTGATTATATCCCAACAAAACTGGAAAAAACAAGCATTCCATCCGTCAGGACCTGCTGCACTATCTTTCTTCATACTAAAAATAGCTATTTTAATTTCTTCTTCATCCGGGAAGTGGTTAACCTATTATTGTCTTCAGATGTAATTTTATTTTCAATTTTTTGTAATAATGAATGTCCTCTAAGCTCATTTTTTTCACTTAATTGATTTTTGAAAACTTTGTAAAGAAATTTTGAATATCTATATCATCTGCAACCATACATCCTCATTATTTTTTATACCACTAATTCTATGTTTCTGTTGTTTAAACTTAGCTATTCTTTGAAAAAAATTTCGTGTTTTTGTCTCCTTCTTTTAACCATTTTAATTTAGATTTTTGTTTCCAATAGACTTCTTCCATTAATAATTTAAGTTTCAATTCCGCTTGTGCTTTGCTTAATGTTCTTCTGTTGTTAGCATTTTGATCTAACTCAAATTCTAGTTCATTTTTAGAAACTAAATCTTCTGCTAGTTTTACATTTTTGTTTATATTTCCAAATACTTCCTTATTCCATTGTTTTATGTCTATTTTTAGTCTACTGAGTTTGTGATTCAATATTTGAATTAAATTTCCTGATGCCTCTCTATTCCAGGAATCTTTTACCATATTCAAAAAGTCATGATGCAAACACCAAGCATTTTGAAATCTAAAGGATCCTCCTGAATAAGTAGGGTTTTTAATGGTGATTAAAAGTGGGCGGTGATCAGAACAGGTCTTATTTAAATGTTTTACTTTTGTCGCACCGAAATGCTCAAGCCATAAAAAATTAAATAGAACTGTATCTAATCTAGCCTAAATTGTACCCTTCTTTTTCTAGTTATTACACCATGTAAAGGGGGAACCCAAAAATTTAGCTTCTATTATTAGTTTTGTTTACAATATCATTAAAGTGAGACATGGCTTTTTTATTTGGAGCTTTTCCTCCCTTTTTTTCTTTAAAACTTCTAAGTGAGTTGAAATCTCCTCCTATAATCCAAGGTTTTTTCTCCATAGATGTTTTTTTCAATATCTTCCCATAATTCTTTTCTTTCCTCTTTTTTATTTTTAGCATACACTATAGTGATAATTTCTTTTTCATTATGACTAAAACTAATATTTATTAATTGATTCATTTCTTTCATAATTTTTATGTTCAAATTATTTTTCCACATTATCCAGATTTTGCCATTATTGTTAGCATATGCATGATCAAAGCCTAATATATTTTGTAATGACCTATTTGTGCCCTGTCCACCATGGGTCAGCTATAGCAATAAGATTAATCTTATGCATATATATTAATTTTTTCAATCTATTTCTAGAGGGGAGATTAGCAATTCCCCTTATGTTCCAGTAGATGTAATTATACATTATTTAATGACTTAGCTTGCGCTCTAGTGCTGCACTTAGTTTCGTATGTTTTATTTAAGTATTTTTTCATGTTCCTTGGTTTTTTTAAAGAACTTAAATCCCCCCATCTTTCTCCTTTCCATTCTCGACCCATTTGAATAGCCATTATTTTTAACTCCGCAATAGCCCACTCCTTATTACCCATGTTATGTTTTAGTTTTTCTAAGTTTATATCATCTCTTTGCATTCTAACTTTCTGCTCTTCTTCCTCTCTATCGGCATAGAGGGAAGTCAAACTTCTTAATTCTAAATATTCCTCTGGATAATCAATTATAGGTACTGCCCAAGCTTTATTTTTTGTTTGATTGTTTTTCATATAAACTCTTGTTCTTCTATTTAAATCTGATATTTTCTTTATCAATTCTGCCCTCTCTTCTTCTACATTCATTTTATTGTATTCAATTAGTTTTGTTTCATTTCCATCATTTTTCTATTCTTCAAGGTGAACATATTGTTGGGGGTTTTTTTGATATCTCACTATCTCTCCCCCCTCCAACTGCCATGAATCTATCCTCCCTCATTAGCTTGTTTTCATCCCTTCATTTTTTAACTAAGCAAAGATCAATTCCATGGCCAATTTTCCTGCAAACAATAATTTGGAAGGTTTTCTGGAACAACTTGCTGCCAGAAACCTCCACCATTTGTGCTTCCTATCCAAATTCGCGAAGGAATTGGCTTCTGTAGGTCAGTTTCAATGCAGATACGTGCTACACTTGGTCTGGAAAGTGTAGCAGTAGCACCATCCAAGAGAAGAGGAGAACAAATAGAGCAAGCAATACGATACAGGGCATATTTGTCAAAAAAATGAATCGGTAGCAAGGGAAACAGGAACCATACCAGAGCTACCGACAATTCTTCCTTCGTGGAGAAGCTCTCGGTCCATTTGAAGGTTCTCATGGGATAACCCATGATGTGCCAGATGTTTCGCAACCAAATTCTATGAAAATCCTTTTCAGAATACAATTGTAACAGGATATGTTTGTCGTCGATTAAACCAATCTTAATAAGCATTTTAAGCTTCAAGGAATCGAAGAATGCACGAATATCTTCCATGTGAGGATGCCCATGCGAAAATTTGCCAACGAGAGAGTATTTGTGAGGCTCGGTTAGCTTCTATAGGTCTTCGGGAGAGAACAATATCGAGGGATCCTCAATAAAATTCGCGTGAGTGTCTGAAGAAGATGACATTGTGCGCGTGGTTTTTTTAAAGAAATTGGAAAAGGATTTCTTATTCTCTAAGTAATCCATTTCCTTAAAAAAGAGCTTGAAATATGCTTTTTCCTCAAAATTTGCACTTTCTCTCTCTAGAAAAATTTTCTCTATCTATAAAGTTGAGAGCGTTTTTCAAAGAAAAGACCGCTTCTTATTTTCTTGTTCTTGTTCTTCTTCTTCTTCTTCTTCTTCTTCTTCTTTCTTCTTCTTCTTCTTTCTTCTTCTTCTTTCTTCTTATTCTTTTCTTCTTTTTTTTTAAGGTTTTGTTTATTAATTAGAACCCTCTCTTTTGGCGGAGGAATACCATTTATACAAGCTACATCTACCCATTTCCCTTTTACACCCGATTCCTAAAGCTAGAAATATGTAACAATCCTTAATTTTAATTAACTCATAATCTTTCCTAACTTTATAAACAATGAAATGATGATTCTTATTTTTTATTTGTGCTTCGTTAATTAAATGCGACATCTCGGTATTCTTGATAGATCTTGCTATGAAATTTGCTTCCTCTATTGATCTTTGTATAAATCTTTCCCGTGCTATAATTGAAACTTTAAATCTTTGTGAAGTGTGTAACTCTATCAGCTCCGACAAGCATGCTCCCTCATGGCTTCCACTTCTAGATTTGACAATACAGCTTCCACTTCCCTCACAGCTGGAATTCTTTAACATTTTTTAACGATCCAACTTGTGATATATCCACGAAGAGAATATCTCTTGTTCTTTGTATCCTACTTCCTCTTGAAGTGCTTTAGGAACAATTCCAGCTATCTTCCCTTTGCTGATCTCCCATTTGAAGTGATGCATACATTGACTAACTAACTAGGACTCTTCTAATTATTAGACTTCCAGCAATTAACACAGACCACCAAATACCTTAAAATATCTAAAAAAATAGAATACCAAGCCAAAATTACAGACTTCCAGAATCATCTCAAACCAGTAATTTTGAACTAAAAAATAGCAAGAACAAAGTTTCAAAAGGCAGTAAGAAGAGCAGATTAGAGCTTGTATTGTATGCCCAACTTGATAATGTAATCAGCCCATTTAGAATTTAAAGTCCAGTTTCAGTACCTGTAAAAAAGATAAGAAAGACAGCGCAAACAGCACACTGAATACTTAGACTTCTTACCAGTTTTTCCTTTTTAATTATTCACCTCAGTTTCGGTTAATCACCCTTCAGGACCAGGAAGATTTTAAGATATGAGTCTCTTATCTGCATATTTTAATAACATCGAAGCCAAAAAAACAGAAGAGATATACAAGTGTTATTTTGTGAACCTTCTAAAATAAGTTAGTTCTGTGCGATCCAATTTTATTATTCCTACATATTTTTTTGGTATCGTGCCCTCATTAAAATCTTGATCTCCTCTTTTCCTACCTTCCTTGGCTAATCCATCTGCTAATATGTTAACTTCTCTATATATATGATTTATAGTATAATCTAAATTTTTTAATATATGCAGAATCTCCTCAATTTCCTCCTCATATTTCCATAACGAAACTTGTTTATTAATTAAATTAACTAAGATTTTGAATCTATTTGGATGTCTATGTTTTTAATATCAGATTTTTCACACAATCTAATCCCTTCTCTTAAAGCTAATATCTCAGCATGTAGAGATGATGAAGCATGAAACTTCCT
This sequence comes from Sapria himalayana, assembly GCA_029783825.1. Taxonomy (NCBI): domain Eukaryota; kingdom Viridiplantae; phylum Streptophyta; class Magnoliopsida; order Malpighiales; family Rafflesiaceae; genus Sapria; species Sapria himalayana. The sequence goes on along the minus strand of JAREIK010000121.1, from coordinate 158,863 downwards.
TGTGAGAGCTAAAATTAGCTCACCTTCAGAGTTTCTTATCGAGCCCCCCCTCCTGCTGCTCCAATGTCTCTGTCAAAGCTGTCATCAGTATTTAAAGCCATTCTTTCTTTCGGTGGTTTTTCCCATTTTAATTCTATTATTTTAAAATGTTTTGGTAACTTTTCTTTTAGATTCCAAGAATTCATTATATCTTTATCTAGACTCTTGCCTTGATTCTTTAATGGAAAAATCTCCGAAATTTTTCTAGTCTCCTCCTTTATCTCCTTCCAGATATCCTCTACCTTAATGCGATACCCTTCAAACCTACTTTTATTTCTAGCCTTCCAGATGCACCAGATTATTATTGGAGTAACATTACATTTGATCCATTTCTGAGCAGGATTTAACGCTTTTATATTACTCCATTTTGAAGTCTAGCTTTTATTGTGTGCTGTTCATATTTTATGTTCAACTCTATTCCTAATTTCCTCCATATATCTGCTGCTACTTTTCCATTTGAGAAGAGATGATCCAGTGTTTCTATTTCAATTGCACAGCATTCAACTTGAGACTAACAGGATGCCTTTCTTTGTTAAGTTATTATCTAATGGTACAATATTAGATAGAACTTTCCACATGAAAGTTTTAATTTTTTGAGGAGTTTCATTTCCCCATGCCCATTTAAATAAATTTTGCTCTACTTGTCTTTTTCATATTACATTCTTGACAGATTTAAGTGAAAATGTTCCTTCTGATGTTAATGTCTATTTCAATCCTTTTTTAGTGAGTTTAGAAAAATTCTCCACTAGATCTCTTTGTTAAAGCATTTGAACCAAACTGCGAACTCTTACTTTTATTTTTCTCTTTATGGATATCATCTTTTAAACAATACTTTGCACACTAAATTTTGCCATAAGCTATATTTTCTTTCAATCTCCACCATCTCTTGCTAGCACATGATTTAGCTAAATCTAAAGATTGATGAATCCCCAATCCAGATTCTTGACAAGGGAAGCATAATCATTCCATTTTTTCCAATGCAATTTATATTTTCCCTCTTTTTTCCCCCATAAGACATAGTGATTTCCTTTTCAATTCTTTTTTAATTATTTTACTTGGTAATTCATAATCATGATATTATGCATTAATGAGCTTTCTAATACATGTTTTATTAATGTATCTTCCCCCCATGACTCAAAAATTCTTCCTCCATCCCGCTATTTTTCTTTTTTAATTTTCTATTAAAAAATCCAAATACTCGGCCTTGAGTTTGCCTTCATATACTGGATATCCTAGATATATCATTTCCCCTTTTTTTGAGAAACCAGTGACTTTTTTAATCTTATGAGCTAATGCTACAGGAACTTTATAAGATATCATGTATTGGCATTTTCTTTTATTGAGTTTTTGACCTGTTTCATCTTCTAAACAAATTAGCAAGTTCATCAGATTTTGTCAAGATCTATATCCTCCATTAGTGAAGATCATCACATCATCTGCATACACGAGGCAACTCACCAGTGGAATATTTTTTGGTTGCCTGAATGTACCTATCGAACCTTTAAACATCTTGTCATTAAAATTAACTATTAGAAGTTCTAGATATATATTAAATAATGCTGGTGAAAGAGGATCTCCTTGTCTTAGGCCTCTGACTGGTTTTATTTTTTCTCCTACTTTTCCATTCATAATAATCCTAACCCAAGTATTAGAGATGCATCTGTAAACTAGATCTATCCATGTTTCCGAGAATCCCATTTTTCTCATGATGAAACAAAGAATGTTCCATTCGCCTCTATCAAAAGCTTTGGATAGATCTAGTTTTATTATTACATTATGCCCTATTTTTTTTGCTCCTATTTCTCTACACAATTCATTAGCTAAACTTATATTTTTCATTATCAATCTATTTTTCATGAAACCTGATTATTCTATTGAAATAATTTTAGGTAGAAGGTGAGAAAGTCTATTTTGCATGATTTTTGCTAAAATTTTATATATTGAGTTACATAAACTGATAGGTCTAAAGTCCTCCCCTGTTTGTGGATTTTCTATTTTGGAATGAGGACAATATGAAATGCCCCCATTTTTTTCCTATTTCAGCTCCACAAAAATGCTATTTATGGCTTTTTCTATATCTTTTTTGATTATATCCCACAAAACTGAAAAAAACACAATTCCATCCATCAGGACCTGCTGCACTATCCTTGTTCATACTAAAATGATTGTTTTAATTTCATCTTCATCAGGAAATTGATTAACATGTTATTATCTTCAGCTGTAATTTTATTTTCAATTTTTTGTAATAATGTATACCTTTAAGTTCATTTATTTTCACTTAATTGATTTTTGAAAAACTTTGTATGGTAATTTTGAATATCTAAATCATCATGCACCCAAGCTTCCTATTATTTTTTATACCACTAATTCTATGTTCTGTTGTTTAAACTTAGTTATTCTTTGAAAAAAATTTTGTGTTCTTATCTCTTCTTTTAACATTTTAATTTAGATTTTGTTTCCAAGATACTTCTTCCATTAATAATTTAGGTTTCAATTCTGCTTGTGCTATGCTTAAAGTTCTTCTATTGTTAGCATTTTGATCTGATTCAAATTCTAATTCTTTATTTAGAAACTAAATCTTCAGCTTCTTTTACATTTTTGTTTATATTCCAAATACTTCCTTATTCCATTGTTTCATGTCTATTTTTAGCCTACTGAGTTTATGATTCAGCTTTTGAATAGAATTTCCTGATGCCCCTCTATTCCAGGAGTCTTTTACCATATTCAAAAAACCATGATGCAAACACCAAGCATTTTGAAATCTAAAAGAACCTCCTTTGTAAGTAGAGTTATTAATGGTAATTAAAAGTGGGCTATGATCAGAGCAGGTCTTATTCAAATGTTTCACTTCTGTCGCACCGAAATGCTCAAGCCATAAAAAATCAAATAGCACTCTGTCTAATCTAGCCCAGATTGTGCCATTCTTTTTCTAGTTATTACACCATGTAAATAGAGAGCCCAAAAGTTTAGCCTCTATTAAGCTAGTTTTGTTCACAATATCATTAAAATGAAACATGGCTTTTTTATTTGGAGCTTTTCCTCCCTTCTTTTCTTTAAGACTTCTAACTGAATTAAAGTCTCCACCTATAATCCAAAGCTTTTTACCTAAAGATATTTCCTCCATATCTTTCCATAAATCTTTTCTATCTTCTTTTTATTTTTGGCATAAACTATCGTGATATTTCATTAACATTATGACTCAAACTAATATTTATTAACTGATTTGTATCTTTTATGATTTTTATATTTAAATTACTTTCCACATTACCCAGATTTTACCATTATTGTTAGCATATGCATGATCAAAGCCTAATGTGTTTTTGTAATGTCCTATTTGATCCCTATCTACCATGGGTTCAGCTATAGCAATGAGATTAATCTTATGCAAATATATTAATTTTTCAATCTATTTCTAGAGGGAGATTGGCAATTCCCCTAATGTTCCAAGTAGATGTAATTATACATTAGTTAATGATTTAGATTGCGCTCTAGTAGTGCACTTAGTTTCGTATGTTTTATTTAAATATTTTTTTCATATTCCTTGGTTTTTTTAAAGAGCTCAAATCCCCTCCTCTTTCTCCTTTCCATTCTCGACCCATTTGAATGGCCATTATTTTTAACTCCTCAATGGCCCACTCCTTGTTACCCATGTTATATTTTAGTTTTTCTAAGTTAATATCATCTCTTTGCATTCTAACTTTCTTATCTTCTTCCTCTCTATCAGTGTAAAGAGAAGTTAAACTTCTTAATTCTAAATCCTCCTCTGAATAATCAATTATAGGAACTGCCCATGCTTTATTTTTTTTTTGTTTTTCATATAAACTTTTGTTCTTCTATTTAAATCTACTATTTTCTTTATCATTTCTGCCCTTCTTATATCTTCTAGATTAGCTACTGCCCTCTCTTCTTCTGTATTCATTTTCTTATATTCAATAAGTTTTATATCATTTGCATCATTTTCTGTTCTTCAATATGAACAGATTGTGTGAGATGGGGTTTTATTTGATATCTCACTAACTCCCCCCCCTTTCCAGCAGCAAATTTCGCCTCCATCATCTGATTTGTTTTCATCCCTTCTTTTATTAACTAGGACAGAAATCAATACCATGACCCATTTTTCCTGCAGCACGAACAATAATTTGGGAGGTTTTCTGGAACGACTTGCTGCCAGAAACCTCCTCCATTTATGCTTCCTATCCAAATTCGCGAGGGAATAGTCTTTTGTAAGTCAGTTTCAATGCAAATACGTGCTACACTTGGTCTGGAAAGTGTAGCAGTAGCGCCATCCAAGAGAAGAGGAGAACCAATAGAACAAGCAATACGATACAGAACATATTTTCAAAAAAATGAATCGGTAGCAAGGGAAACAGGAACCATACTGGAGCTACCGATGATTCCTCCTTCGTGGAGAAATTTTTTGACCATTTGAAGGTTCTCATGGGATAACCCATGATGTACCAGATGTTTCGCAACCAAATTTATGAAATCCTCTTCGGAAAACAATTGTATCAATACATGTTTGTCATCGATTAAGCTGATCTTAATAAGCATTTTAAGCTTCAAGGAATCAAAGAATGCCCAAATGTCTTCCATGCGAGGAGCCCGTGTGAGCAACGAGAGTGTATTTGTGAGCTCGGTTAGCTTCTATAAGTCATCGGGCGAGAACAGAATCGAGGTATCCTCGATAAAATTTGCGTGAATATCCGAAGAGGATGATACTGTGCGGCGGTCTTATTAAAAAAATTGAAAAGGATTTCTTATTCTCTAAGTAATCCATTTCCTAAGAAAATAGCTTGAAATCTGCTTCTTCTTCCTCAAAAATTGCACTTTCTCTCTCTAGAAATTTTGTTTTCTCTCTAGAAAGTTGAGAGCGTTTTTCAAAGAAAAAAGACCGTTTCTTTTTTTTTTTCTTCTTCTTCTTCTTTTTTTAAGGTTTGTTTTATTAATTATAACCCTCTCTTTTGGCGGAGGAATACTATTTTTACAAACTACTTCTACCCTTGACCCTTTTACACCCATTCTTGAAAAATAAAACAAAACATATACTATATTAAGGTTTTTCTATCTACAGGCATTCTCTTAAATCCATATGTCATGTGCTGTAAAAGTTTATTCAAGGCTAATGGTGCCTTTTTTCTTTCCGTTTGTGTCTACATATTGGTGTTGAAACATTTAGCACTTTCGCATTCATGCTGATGGTACCTTTTTATTCAAGGCTGATTGTGCCTCTTTTTTTCCATTTTTCGTTTTCCTCACTTTTCCTTGCTTCAAAACATTCGCATTCTCTTCATTTTTCCTCCCTCATCGCAATGCTCCTCCTCACGGCATTAACTCTTGTTGAAGTCTGTAGCTTTATCGTGCAGACTCCTTCTCCATCCCTTGACATTTTACTTCGACCGACTCTATTCTACCCCATCTGACTTTATTCTGACATTTATACAAACACTTGGAAGACTTCATTTCATAACTCACCTACTCAGGATTCCTCAATTACAGACCACTGACCCTTAACACATGCCCAACTCAGCAGCTGACCAGCTGCATACAGACAAAACCAGACCCGTTAAAGACCTTTACAGACTATTTACAACTCAATGACCATTAATTAAGCTCTCTTTCCTTGTGGATATTAAGCATTCAGCAACACCATCTTACTCCCTTCTACTCTAGCTAAGCCATTTCACTCTCTCTAAATCCTTTCTCTTCAAAGTTCGAATGTACATGCATGCTGGTTGTCCCCGAGCTTCTTTAACTTTCTGCACATGGCCTCTTTGTTGCCTCATGATGCATGTTTTAATCTGTACAAAGCATAGCAGAACATATATATTCTATACCTACCCATTTTAGTTTCCCCCCACCCCCTTAAAACATTGACAATCTGATTTACAAGAGTGGCAACACAAAAGGTAAAAAAACATAAATGGTTGCAGCCGACAGCATCTCCACCAGTCTTGAATTGTGGCTTGCATCAGAATTCATGACTGTGCTGAAAAGAGCTTCTTTGCTTTTCTATCCAGTCTTTTATTCACCCTCCACATAACACATTTGATACCACTTCTTTTTCAGTCTACTATGGTGATTTTTACAGCAGCGCAATCTTACTTTAAACCTTTGTGGAACCTTCACAAGTTTCCTGCCATAAAGACAAAGCAAACTCCAAGACTTTCATACCTTTAATATACCTACAGTAATCTCTTTTTTTTTTGATCCATGTCCAGGCCTTTCTTGCTGCTTCTTATTGACTTCTATATTTATTTACATTCCAAGCAGAAAATAACAGCAAACCATCCCTGTTTTATTGAAAATACCAAAATACAAGGAAAAAGCAAAAAGAAAAGAGTAGAGTAGAAACTTAGTCTCCCCTCAGGACCAGGGAGACTCTTTACCTGAACTTTTGGCCTCTGAAAATTAAGGCCTCATATTATAGCATTACAGCTATAGAACCTTCAGCAAGTTAATACAATCGAAATACCAAAATACTATCACTTAGTTCTTAAGTTTTTTAATTTTTCTAATATAAGTCAATTTTTTGCTATCTAAGACTAGGATGCCTTTGTAATTTTCTGGTAAGTCTCCTTCCTGATAATCATGATAACCCCTAATTCTACCTTCCTTGGCTAACTTATCTGCTAATACATTGGCTTCTCTAAATATATGTTTTATAGAGATGTTTAACAAATTAGTTAAATGCAGAATTTCTTCTATTTCTTCTTCATATTTCCACATTACTATTTCTTCTTCTTCTTCTTCTTATTCTTCTTCTTATTCTTCTTCTTTTAAAGGTTTTTTTTATTAATAATAACCCTCTCTTTTGGCGGAGGAATACCATTTGTACAAGCTAGCATCTACCCAATTCCCTCTTACACCATTATCCAAGAAAAAAAAAGAAAGTTTCAAGTCTAAATGAGCTATGTGTTTCTATACTTTAACACTTTCGCTCCTACTTTATAATCCTTTTTGTATTAACTTTTATGCCTCCTTTCTGCCCTTTATTTTTTAGACCTTATCTTTCCTTGCTACCTTGGCATATTTGAAGCTTTCCTATGTCTCCATTCGTTGAATACTCCTATTGTCACTATAATTTCCTGCAAAAAATACATACAATTTGTGTAAATATTAATTCTATCTATTTACTTACCTTTGATTGTTCCGGCTGAATATATTCTGGATAGCTGTATAGAATTTCTGCTGGATGTTCTTTCCATATCTTTTTAGCCCTCCCCTTCTCCTTCCTTTATCCTCTAACCTTTTGTATCTCTTGCCTTTAATCCTTCCAAATCTGAATTGCACCTTACTTCGCTCCTAGTTTAATCTATTCCAGATTCTATATTCTGGATTCTATTGACCTTTTAACCACATAAAATAACACATGACTCATCCTTTCCTTTAAACTAGATTTCGTATCTCAAACAAAAAATTAAAAAGGAAGTTTTGCGAAACAAGATAAAGAATGTTCTTCCTCCAAACACATCCTCCTTTGTTGTCTTTCCTTAGCTTGAAGCCTGTTAAGCTGCTAAGAAAACAAAAAAATGCAACAAATAATACTACAATTTCAATTCATTTTACCTTCCCTTCTACCTCTTGCTGAATCACCTGATTATGTATATTTGGCTTCTTCTCGCATAGCCATATCCTGCAAAGAAAACTACACACCGCACTAATTCTTTAAACAATATTCCTATCTATTTTTACTTATTCTTAGGTAAGGAAATCTAATTTTATCTAATCTTGCTAATCCTTTCAATTTTATTGGTAAAGATTCCTTATCATACCCCGCAGCCCCTTCTAACAATCCTATTTTAGCAAGCTTGTCTGCCAAAGCATTTGCTTCCCTGTATACATGTAATATTGATGCATTTAATTCTTTAGCAAGACTCACTATTATTTATATCTCCTTCTCATGCAGCCACAGTACTAGTTTTTTATTAAATAACTCAACCAATAATATTGAGTCTACATGTATTTGCAAATTTTTATACCCTAGCTTATTACAGACATATAATCCTTCCTTTAGTGCCCTAATTTCTGAGTGCAATGCAGAGTAGGAATTTCCTACTAGTGTGAAAGCTTTCCTAATTCTACCTTCAGAGTCTCTTATTACTCCTCCACCTCCTACAATTCCTAAATCTCTATTGAAACTACCATCAGTATTCAACGATAGTTTCCCTTCTAGGGGCCTATTCCAGCTTATACTTTTAACCCAATGAATCCTTTTAATATTAGTGGAGAGATTCCATGTTTTCCTGGCTTCTTTATCCATTTCAGAATTATCTAATATGATAGGTTTTATACAGGATATATTACTAATTTCCAACTTAATGTCTATTAGGATATCATCTACATTCATTTTTATGCCCTCGAATCTACTTTTATTCCTTGCTTTCCATATACACCAAATTACTACGTGTGGTAAATTTTGGTTTAGCCATTTTTTAGTTTGTATATTAGGGGGGTGCCTCCTCCACCTCTTAATCCTATCTATTAAAGTTTCCTCATTGATATTTATATTATTAAATATTTCTAACTTTTTCCATATTTCAAATGCAATTTTACTTTCTGAAAATAGATGATCTGTAGATTCTGTTGCTTAATGGCAGCAATCGCATCTGGAAGCTATCTTTATACCTTTTTTTTGAATATTTGTATCTACCGGTAATGCATTCACAAGAGCTTTCCATACAAGAGAGCACATTTTTTGTGGGCTGCCTACTTTCCATACCCATTTAAAGATTGGGTTTATCATATTTTTCTTTTGAATCAAATTCTTGACCATTTTGAGCGTGAAATTACCTTGTGGAGTAAGGGTCCATTTCCATCCACTCTTCTCCTCTTTAGAATCAGATTCAACTATTTCTTTCTGTTTTTCTAGAGCTTTCCAGGAGTTCGAAGCTTTTTTTCTATTCACCTTTTCATGTTCTACATATTTCGCTCTCATAAAGCTCGCCCAGAGGCTATCATTTTTTAGCCTCCACCAACCTTTACAGTCCCAAGCATCTGCCATGTCCTGTAAAGATATTAATCCTAATCCGGCTTCCTCTTTTGGGTAGCAAATATCCTCCCATCTTTTCCAGTGAATTTTATTCTTTCTGTCTTTTTTCCCTGATAAAAAGTTAGCCATTGTTGATTCTAATTTATTTGTAAATTTTTTTGGAGGATGAATAATTGATAGAATATGCACTAATGTGCTTTGAAGGACATGAGTGATTAATGTGATCCTGCCCCCAAAGCCCAATAGCTCTTCTTTCCAACATGCTATTTTTGTATTCATTTTATCATGTAGTGATATTAAATATTCTTCTTTCAGTCTACCTTCATATATAGGGCATCCTAGACACATTAGCACACCTTTATTCTAGATAAATCCTGTGATGTTCTATACTTTATTACTCACCTTTTCTGTTACTTTCTTTGCCAGCATAAACTGACACTTTTTTATATTTATCACCTGCCCTGTCTCAGTTTCAAATGTATGTAAAAGATCCATAAGGTATATCAAAGATCCATAAACTGACACTTTATTATTATTATTATTCTTCTTCTTATAAAGTTTGTTTTATTAAAATTAACCATCTCTTTTGGCGGAGGAATACCTTTTTTACAACCTACTTACTTGCTACCCAAAGCCCTTTACACCCATCAAACCACTTATATGCCACTATCTAATAATCATATATTGCAATTTAGAAATTCACTTTATAGTGTGATTTCATTTATCTATAAGCTATATTTAAAAATTAAGAGTATGAATTAGCTCTTTTTATGCTACGATTTCATGAATATCTCTTTGTGTTGCTCCCCTTTGCGTTTTTGATATCTTTCGGTAATCATTTGTGCTCATCTCTTCCCCTTTTGAAGTATCACGAGTTTTTATTTGTTGCCCATTTGATGAGTATTTGTGACTTCTTTTTGAATCTTTTTGCCCTATGATGAATATCCTCCCTTCCATGACATTTCTTCTTGAGCGACAGCTTCCTCCACAATATTTCTACATTTTCTTCTCTTTAACTTTCCCCCAATATTCCTTCCTTTGATGTGTGTTTCTATTGCTCCACTTTGCTCTTTGTCTTGCCTTGTTGAACCTTTATATCTTGTTCAAGCTTTGATGTCCACCATTAGACATGTCCATCTAAAACTAGACACTATTTTACATGACTGCTGAACTTATATATAACACAGACTACCGTGTCCTACCTATACCAAACATACATAACATAAACTCTGCTAAAATAACACAGACTCCAGACCCTAATAAAAGAGAAAGAAAAATCCACGGCCATAAAGTTACATTTCTGTTTGTTTGAACCTTGCTGAACCTGCCTGCAAAAAACTTACAAAAACTACATTCATAAATATACTTTTCCTACACAGTGCCCTTCCTTCTAGCTCACTTACTGTTTTAAGGCTGAGATGATCCCTATCTTATCTTTATAATACACCTGTTAGGAATGTTAGAGATAAAGAGAAAAAACAGAAAAAAAAAACAGAAAAAACCAAAAAAAAAACAGAAAATACCTGAAAAAAAAACACGAGTCTTACCTAGAGTTTCTACCATATATATTCTGATCTGTCTTTTGAAGCACCCCACAGGACCTAGGCGATACAGTTTATGCCATGTTATATGCATATGAGTTATCAAAAAATTTCAGAGATCTTATTCTTTAATTTTTCTGATATATGGAAATTCCTCACTATCTAATTTTATTATTCCTCTATATATTTGCGGAATATTTTCTTCGTTATAATTTTGATATCCTTTGTTTTTATCTTCTTTTGAAAGCTTATCTGCTAAAGCATTAGTTTCCCTGTAGATATGCCTAACAGTAATATCTAATTTATTTATATCTTTTAATATATCTTCTATTTCATCCTCGTATCTCCATATTATAGTTTTTTTGTTAATTAGGTTCACTACAATTATTGAGTCTAATTGAAAATCTATCTTTTTTATACCTTTCTCTATACATATTCTTAATCCTTCTCTTAATGCTAGAATCTCTGCCTGCAATGCCGAAGATGCTTGGAATTTCCTTGTGAAAGCTAATATTAGTCTTCCTTCCGAGTTTCTTATTGCCCCGCCTCCTCCTGCTATTCCCATATTTCTATTGAAGCTATCATCCGTATTTAAAACCAATCTTTCTTTAGAGGGTTTTTCCCATTTTGTTTTTATTATTTTAAACCGTTTTTGATGTTAAGTTTTTAAATTCCAAAATTTTATAGTGTCGTTATCTAAACTTTTATCTATTATATTTATCAAAGCTGTTTCAGAAATTTTGCTGGTTTCCTCTTTAATATCTTTCCATATGTTTTCTATTGACATATCTTGCCCCTCAAATCTACTTTTATTTCTTGTTTTCCAGATGCACTAGATAGCTATTAATGGAATATTGTGTTTAATCCATTTTTTGTGCTGAATTAGTAACCTTCAATTTAATCCAATTTTTTAGTCTACATTCTAGTAAAAGATTTTCAGATTTTATAAATAATTCAGATCCTAGTCTATGCCAAATTTCTGCTGCTACCTTTCCATATGAAAAGAGATGATCCAGAGTTTCCATCTCTTCTCCACAACAATCACATCTAGATGCTAACCGAATTCCTTTCTTTTTTAAGTTATTGTCCGTTGGTATAATATTCGATAAGACTTTCCACATAAACATTTTAATTTTTTGTGGATTGTCATTATTACATATCCATTTAAACAATATTTTTTCATCTTGTTTTTTCCTAATCACATTTTTGACCGACTTAAGAGAAAATGATCCTTCTGAGCTTAGTTTCCATCTCCATCCTTTTTTTTTTGTATGCTATGAATGTTTTTCAACTAAGTCTCATTGCCTAAGCATTTGTGTCCAGACTTGTGTATTCTTCCTTATCTGTTTTACTTTATTGATATCATTATTTATGCAATATTTTTCCCGCATAAATTCCGACCACAAACTGTCATTTTCCTTCAATTTCCACCATCTTTTACTTGCCCATGCTTTGGCTAAATCATTTAAATTGATAAAGCCTAAGCCCGCTTCTTGAACAGGGCAACATAAATCCCTCCATTTTTTTCCAGTGTAATATATATTTACCTTCTTTTTTTCCCCACAAAAAATTAGCCATTTCCTTTTCTATCTTCTTAATTAACTTAGCCGGTAGTTGAACAATCATAATATTATGCATTAAAGAACTTTCTAACACATGCTTTATTAATGTTATTCTCCCCCCATATTTAAATATTCTCCCTTCCAGCCAGATATTTTCTTTTTTAATTTGTTTATCAAAAATTCAAAATATTTAGTTTTTAGCCTACCTTCATAAATTGGGTAGCCCAAGTAAATAATTTCTTCTTTATTGTGCGAGAAACCTGTTATATTTTTAATTTTTTGAGTCAACGTAATAGGAGCTTTGAAAGAAAGCATGTATTGAAATTTATTTTTATTTAATTTCTGTCCTGTTTCTTTTTCCATGCATTTTAATAAATCCATTAGATTATTTAGAGATCTACTACCTCCATTGGTGAATATCATCACATCATCCGCATATGCTAAACAACACACCATGGGAGTGTTATTTGGCTGTCTAAATGTTCCTATTTTACCCTTGAGCATTTTATCTTTGAGATTTACTAGAACTAATTCTAAATAAATGTTGAATAGAGAGGGAGAAAGTGGATCTCCTTGTCTAAGTCCTCTGACCGGTTTCATTTCTTCTCTTAGTTTTCCATTAATGATAACTCTCACCCATGTATTCGATATACATCTGTATATTAAATCTATCCAAGTTTCAGAGAAACCCATCTTGCGCATGATAAAACAAATAATATTCCATTCCACTCTGTCAAATGCCTTTGATAAATCTAATTTTATGATTACATTATTTCCCCTTCTTTTAGTTCCTATTTCTCTACTCAATTCTTTTGCCAAACATACATTTTCCATTATCAATCTATTTTGCATAAAACCTGTTTGCTCTTTTGAGATAATTTTAGACAAACAATTAGCCAATTTACTTTGTAATATTTTAGCTAGTATTTTATATATAGAGTTACAAAGACTAATCGGTCTAAAATCCTCCCCTTTTTGTGGGTTTTCCATTTTTGGAATGAGAACTATATGAAAGTTTCCCCATTTTTTTCCTATTTCAGCCCCACAATAGATACTGATAACAGCTTTTATTAAATCTTCTTTTATTATATGCCAGCATTTTTGGTAAAAACAGTTATTCCATCCGTCCGGACCAGCTGCACTGTCCTTGTTCATGATAAACACAGCTATTTTAATTTCTTCTTCTTCAGGAAATTTCATTAACATATCATTATCCTCTAAATTAATTTTCTTTTATAAATTTTGTATAAGTGTATTTCCTATAAGGTTACTTTTACCACATAGCTGATCTTCAAAAAGCTTAGTAAAATGATGTTGTATATCTATCTCTTTATCCACCCATACATTTTCATCATTTTTTATGCCCATGATTTTATGTTTCTGATTTTTAACTTTAACTATTCTCTGAAAAAATTTGGTATTTTTATCTACTTCTTTAAGCCATTTTAATTTTGCTTTTTGCTTCCAAAAAACTTCTTCCATTAAAATTTTTAGTTTTAATTCAGCTTCTGCTTTATTTAATTCACTTCTTGCATTTGCACTTTGATTATTTTCATATTGTAGCTCTTTTTCTAAAACTAAATCCTCTGCCTGTTTTATGTTTTTATTTATATTCCCAAATTCTTCTTTATTCCATTTTTTTAGCACTTCTTTTAATCTTTTTAATTTATTATTTATAATTTGAACAGGATTTCCAAGAGATACTTTTTTCCATGATTCCTTTACAATATTTAAAAAATCATGATGCAAGCACCAAGCATTTTGAAATCTAAAGAAACCATTTGAGAAAGTAATATTTTCTATAGTGATCAATAATGGACTATGATCAGAACAGGTCCTGTTAAGATGCTTCACTTTAATTGAACCAAATTGTTCTAACCATTTATAGTTATATAGCACTCTGTCTAGTCTAGCCCATATAGTACCCTTATTTTTCCAATTATTACACCAAGTGAATTGAGAGCCTAAAAAATTAGCCTCCATTAAATTAGTTTTATTTATAATATCATTAAACTGAGAAACCGCACTCTTGTTAGGAGGTCTGCCTCCCTTTTTTTTTGTTTTAAATTTCTTATTATGTTAAAATCACCACCAATAATTCATGGTTTATTTTCTAAAGCCATTCTCTCCATTTCTTTCCATAAATCTTTCCTCTCTTCTCTTTTATTTTTAGCATAGATAACTGTAATTATTTCATTCTCCTCTTGATTAAGGCAGAAATTTATATATTGCTCAGTTTGTTTTAGAATTTTTATGTTTAATGAATTTTTCCATAAAACCCAAATTTTACCATTTTTATTCACAAAGCCATTTTCAAATCCTAAAAATTTTTTGTATTCTTCTAATTGAGCTTCACCAACCATTGGTTCCGCTAACATTATGAGGTTAATTTTATATGTATATATCAATTTTTTTATTCTATTTCTTGAGGGAAGATTTGCAACTCCCCTGATATTCCAGTAAATGTAATTAAACATTGTTTGCCGATTTTTCTTGCGCTCTAGTTACACATTTTGTATCATATGTTTTGTTTAAATATTTTTTCATGTTTCTAGGTTTTTTTAATGAACTTAAATATCCTCCTTTCTCTCCTTTCCAATCCCTACCCAATTGAATTGACATTATTTTAATTTCTTCAATTGCCCATTCTTTGTTTCCCATATTCTGCTTAAACTTTTCTATATTTATATCATCCTTAGTGTATTTTAGATTTTGCTCATTTTCAACCTCATTTCTATATAGAGAAGTTAAGCTTCGTACCTCAATCTCTTCCTCTGAGAAGTCTTCTATTCCTGTTGCCCAAACCTTATTTTTCTATTGTTTGTTTTTTATTTGCATTCTTGTTCTCTTATTAAGGGATGCTATTTTTTTAAACAATTCTGATCTATTAACATCCATTATATTCTGTTCTCCCTCATTATTTTTCTTGTACTCAATGAGATTCCTTTCATCTTGTACATTATTCTGTATTATAGAGAGTTCATTATTTTGTTCTTCCTGCACAGGTTTTTTTTGGTATTTTACCATCTCTCTGCCCCTCCCAGCCTCCATCCTTCTTTCCTCAACCTTTTGTTCATAATCTGCCCTTCTCTTATTCACAATGCATCTCTCAATGTCATGTCCCATTTTTCTACAGCATGTACAATATGCTGGAAGATTTTCTGAAATTACCTGCTGCCAGAAACCTTCTCCATCAGGGAGACCTATCCATATTCGGGTAGGTAATGGTTTCTGGAGGTCAACTGCAACACAAATACGGGCAACACTGGGTCTTGAGAGTGTGGCAGTAGCACCATCGAGAAGAAGAGGAGAGCCCAGTGTGCAAGCAATATGATAGAGAGCATTTTTATCAAAAAAATGAATCGGTAACATAGGCAACAGAAGCCATACCATAGCTATAGAGGATTCCTCCTTTGTAGAGAAGTTAGGAGACCACTTGAATATCCTCATAGGATACCCCATGATGTACCAAGCACCTTTCAGCCATATGCGATGATAATCTTCTTCACAGTATAGTTGAAGTAGAAAATGTTTATCGTCGATGAGGCCTATTTTTATCATCGTCTTCAAGTTCAGAGAGTTGAAGAATGCTCGTACTTCATCAATTCGTGGTCGACCATGTGAGAATTTTCGCACCAAAGTATATTTGTGAGGTTCCGTGAGACTTTGCAAGTCCTCTGCCGAGAACAGAATCGAAGGATTCTAAAAATTTTTTGCGTCAAAACCTGAAGGAGATGACACTGTAGGCGCGGTCTTTTTAATAATATAAGAGAAGGATTTCTTATTCTCTAAGTAATCCATTCCCTTGAAAATCAGCTTTAAAAAAGATTATTCTTCACCAAAATTTACACTTTCTCTCTCTAGAGAGCTTTGTTTCTATATCTAGAAGTTGAGAGCATTTTTTTTGAGAAAAAGAGGGTTTTTTAAAAGAGAGAGAGTTCTTCCCTCCTTCTACTTCGTTCTTCTTCTTCTTCTTCTTCTTCTTCTTTCTTCTTTTTCTTATTCTTCTTCTTCTTTCTACTTCTTCTTCTTCTTCTTCTTCTTCCTTCTTCTTCTTTCTTCTTCTTCTTTCTTCTTCTTCTTCTTCTTCTTTCTTCTTTATCTTCTTCTTCCTTCTTCTTCTTCTTCTTCTTTCTTCTTCTTCTTCTTCTTTCTTCTTCTTCTTCTTCTTCTTCTTCTTCTTAATAAGTGTTATTTATTAATTATAACTCTCTCTTTTGGTGGAGGAATACTATTTTTACAAACTAACATCTACCTTTAGCCATATTACACCCAATATTTAAGAAAATCATTAACATTCACATCAATCTAAGTATATAAATTTATAGAGAAATGCTTTTGAGATTCTTGACTTCTTCCTTTAAGCTTTGAGAATTTTGTTCTTTCTAATGATAACAAGGCTGAATCTTTCTTCAATGTCTAGTAATGTAAGACCTTTGATTCTTCATGTTGAAATTCTACATTGCTTCTTTTAAATTCAGTTGGAAATCTACTTCATGCTAGAATTATTCTTGTAATATTGATCTTTGAGAGATTCTAAAATTCTACCGCTTCTTTAGTGTATCCCGCCTTGAATATCAGCAATGCATCTTTTAAATTCTGCTTTGATTTTTTTGGACTCCTCTATAAATATTCTGCCAGATGTGGTTGCTAATCAGCAGCTCTTAACTTTTAATTTCTGCTTAACCTGCAAAATTCCAGCCTGCATAAATTCAAGAGCATCATATCCTTATAAGATGAAAACCCATTTACCATCAATTTCTAGATATTTCAACCAGGAAAACTAGAAAATTCAGCAGCAGACTCCTTGGTTGTATCATTAAGATGTCCTGTTGTTGATCTTAAGAATATTTCTAGCAATTTCTGAACCCTTCATATCTTGAGCTGTAAGAGTTCCTTGCTTGGCTGCCTCCCTCCATGCTTTTTAATCTTTGATCTTCATTTACTCTACTATTACTTCTTTATATGAACTCCATACTTAACACATCTCAACTAAAAATTTACAGACTTCCAGCTTTTCTAAAATAACACAGACTTCATAAAAACACAACATTCTACTTATATCAAATAACACAGACTTCAAGAAGCTAAAAAATACAGCATACTAAAATATACAGACTCAATACACCTATAATATGAAAAGAAAACTAAAAGACAGCAGGCACTTTGTCCAGCTTTGTATCATTTTCATATACTTAGTTACCTGCAAGAAAGATCTACATGCATATATATAATCTACTCTATTATCAAATACCCCATCTTGATCCTTCAAATTAGCCCTACAGTGTTACTGTTAATTTTTTTTATAAGCCTGTAAAAAAGAAACAAAAAAAACAGTGCATACTATAAAAACCTGCAGTGTTACTGCATTTTTGTGCCCCCTAAACATGCAGTCTTACCAAGCGGTACTGTAATGTATCCCAACCATCATAGTAACATCCCTCAGGACCAGGATGGGATGATGAGGATATGAACTTTATTAAGTTTATTCATTATATAGAGAATACCATAATAAACACAAAAGAAATCATTGTAACTAAAAATTATTATTTTTAATTTTCCTAATATAAGGAAAATCCTTGCTATCTAATTTAATAATACCAAAATACTTTTTTGGTAAGTTATCTTCCTTATACTCCAGATCTCCTCTCTTCCTACCATATTTAGATAATGCATCAGCCAAAGCGTTAGCTTCTCTGAAGATGTGTTTTATAGTGAAATCTAATGAATTTATATCATGCAAAATTTTTTCTATCTCATTTTCATATTTCCACATAATTGACTGTTTTTTAATTAGATTGACAACTATTTTTGAATCAATTTGAATATCTACATTCTTGATATCTAAATTTTTACATATTCTTATCCCTTCTTTTAGTGCTAATATCTCGGCATGTAAAACAGACGATGCTTGCAATCTTCTAGTGAAAGCTAAAATTAACTTCCCCTCCGAGTTTCTAATTGCTCCCCCTCCTCCTGCTTCCCCCATATCTCTATCGAAACTACCATCTGTATTTAAAGTAAACATTCCTCTTGCTGGTTTTTCCCATTTTATGCTAATTATTTTAAACTGCTTAAGTGGTTTTTCTTTTAGGTTCCAAAAATGTAAGGTATCCTTATCCATCTTTGAACCTTGAGTTTTTATAGGGCATATCTCTGAAATTTTTCTTGTTTCCTCTTTTATTTCTTTCCAGATATCTTCCACCATCATATTGTACCCCTCGTATCTACTTTTATTCCTAGATTTCCAAATGCACCAAATGACTATTGGTGGAACATTACTTTTAATCCATTTATGTGCCATGCAAGGAACTTTTGAGTTACACCATTTTTTAAACCTACATTTTAGAGGGAGATGTTCATATTTTATCTGCATTTCTAATGCTAATCATTTCCATATTTCTGCAGCTACTCTCCCTTCTGAAAAGAGGTGATCTAATGTTTCGATCTCATTTAAGCAACATTCACATCTAGAAACTAGTTGTATTCCTTTCTGCTTTAAATTATTATCAATTGGGATAATATTAGATAAAACTTTCCACATAAAAGTTTTAATTTTTTGTGGATTGTCATTATTCCAAGCCCAATTAAATAATATTTGTTCTTTTTTCTTTTTTCTTAAGACATTTTTCACTGATTTAAGCGAAAATGTGCCCTCCGGGGTTAAGGTCCATCTCCATCCTTTTTTCGTGTGCTTAGAGTAATTTTCAACTAAATCCCTTTGTTTAAGCATTTGATTCCAAACTTGTGAACTTCTACTTTTATTTTTTATTTTATTGATATCGTCCTTTATGCGGTACTTTGCCCGCATAAATTTAGACCATAAACTTTCATTTTCTTTTAAATTCCACCATCTCTTGCTTGCCCCTGCTTTGGCTAAGTCAATAATGTTGACAAAGCCTAAACCAGCTTCTTGGACAGGGTAACATAAATCTCTCCATTTTTTCCAAAGAAGTTTATGTTTACCCTCTTTTTTACCCCACAAAAAATTGGCTTATTCTTTTTCAATTTCTTTTATAAATTTGATTGAAGGCTGTGTGATCATAATATTATGCATTATTAAACTTTCTAAAACATGTTTTATAAGAGTTATTCTGCCCCCCATACTTAGACATTCTTCTTTCCATCCTGAAATTTTATTTTTTAATTTATTTATTAGAAGCGCTAAATATTCTATCTTGAACTTTCCTTCATAAATCAGGCAACCTAAATAAATAATTTCTCTTTTTTTGTGAGAGAAAATTGTGATATTTTTAATTCTATGTGATAATGCAGTTGGGGCTTTATAAGATATCATATATTGACATTTTATTTTATTTAATTTTTGACCTGTTTCTTCCTCCATGCATTTTAATAAATCTATCATATTACTTAATGATTTACCACATCCATTAGTGAATATCATTACATCATCTGCATATGCCAAACAACTTACAAGTGGGGTGTTCTTCGGCTGTCTAAATGTGCCTATCATGCCATTTTTCATTTTATTTTTAAGATTAACTATCAAGAGTTCCAGATAAATGTTAAATAGTGATGGCGAGAGCAGATCACCTTGTCTTAAACCTCTAATTGGCTTTATTTCCTTTCCTACTTTCCCATTTGTTATAATTCTTGCCCATGTGTTTGATATACACCTGTAAATCAGATCTATCCATGTTTCAAAAAAACTCATTTTTCTCATCGTTGAACAGAGAATACTCCATTCAACTCTATCAAATGCTTTGGAAATATCTAACTTAATTAATACATTCTTACCTCTTGCTTTAGTGACTATTTCTCTACTCATTTTTTTTGCCAAGCAGATATTATTCATAATCAATCTATTTTTCATTAAAACCAGTTTGTTCTTCAGAAATAATTTTAGGTAATAGCGAGGCTAATCTATTTTGCAGAATTTTGGCTAACATTTTATATATTGAATTACAAAGACTAATCAGCCTAAAGTCCTCCCCTTTCTGTGGATTTTCTACTTTAGGAATGAGAATAATATTAAAACTACCCCATTAATTTCCTATTTCTACTCCACAGAATATGCTATTTATGGCTTTTTCTAAATCTTTTTTTATTATATCCCAGTAAACCTGAAAGAAGCAATTGTTCCAACCATCTGGGCCAGCTGCACTATCTTTGTTCATAGAAAAAATTGCAGTTCTAATTTCACCTTCTTCAGGGAATTTTGTTAGCATATTATTATCATCTAGAGTAATTTTATTCTCTATATTTTGTATAAGTGTGTTTCCTTTTAGCTCACTTGTTCCACCTAAGTGATTTTCAAAAAACTTTGTAAAGTAATTTTGTATATCTATGTCTTTTTCTAGCCATATTTTCTCATTGATTTTTATACCCCTAATTCTATGTTTTTGATATTTTAGTTTAGCTGCTTTTTGAAAAAACTTTGTGTTTTTATCTCCTTCTTTCAGCCATTTAATTTTCACTTTTTGTTTCCAGAATACTTCCTCCATTAAGAGCTGTAATTTTAATTCCGCTTGTGACTTACTAAGAGCTCTTCTATTGTTTATGCTTTGATCTATTTCAAATTCTATTTCACTTTTTAGTACTAACTCTTCTGCCTCTTTTATATTTTTAATTATATTTCCAAATGTTTCTTTATTCCATTTTTTTAATTCAGCCTTTAATCTACTCAATTTGTTATTTAAAATTTGAATCGGGTTTCCTGTAACTTCAATATTCCATGAGTCCTTTATCTTATTCAATAATTCATGATGTAAACACCAAGAATTTTGAAATATAAAGGAACCTCCTGTGAAAGTTGATTTTTCAACAGTAATTAATAAAGGACTGTGATCAGAGCAGGTTCTATTTAAATGTTTCACCTCTGTAGAACCAAATTGTTCTAACCATTTAAGGTTAAATAAGACCCTGTCTAATCTCGCCCATATTGTGCCCTTCCTTTTCCAGTTATTGCACCATGTGAAAGGTGAGCCATTAAATTTAGCTTCTATTAGATTAGTTTTATTTATTATATCATTAAAGTGATCCATCCCTCTCTTATTTGATGTTCTACCACCATTTTTTTCATTAAAATTTCTAATCGTATTAAAGTCTCCACCTATTATCCAAGCCTTATCTTCCATGACAATTTTCCTCATTTCCTCCCATGATTCTTTCCTCTCCTCTCTTTTATTTTTGGCATAAACTATCGTTATTATTTCGTTTTCATTTTGACTTAGACTCAGGTTTATTATTTGATTAGTATCTTTTAATATTTTTATGTCTAAATTATTTTTCCACATTATCCAGATTTTACCGTTATTATTAGTATAACCATGATTAAATCCTAAATTTATTTTATAGTGTTCTAGCTGAGTTTTTTCCACCATCGGTTCAGCAATTAAAATGAGGTTAATTTTATGCATGTATATTAGTTTTTTTAATCTATTTCTTGATGGGGCATTTGCAATTCCCCTTATATTCCAATAAATGTAATTATACATTCTTTATGGACTTGGCTTGTGCTCTAGTAGTGCATTTGGTCTCATATATTTTATTTAAGTGTTTTTCATGTTCCTTGATTTTCTAATTGAACTTAGTTCGCCTCTTTTCTCCTCTTTCCATTCCCTGCTTACTTGAATCGCCATTATTTTTAGCTCTTCAATTGCCCAATCCTTATTACCCATTTTTTGTTTTGTTTTAGAATTTTCTATATTTATATCATCTTTAGTTGTTCTCTCTTTCAGCTCTTTGTCTTACCCATCTGTATAGAGGGAAGTAAAGCTTTTTATTTCAATTTCTTCCTCTGAAACCTCTTTAGCAAGTACAGCCCAACTCTTAATTTTTTGGGATTTAGTTTTCATTTGAATTCTAGTTCTTTTATTTAGTTCTGAAATTTTTTTAATCAACTCCCTCCTCTTAATTTCTTCTAATTCTGCCCTTTCATCTTCAATGTTCTGTTTTTTATATTCAATTAGTTTTAGTTCCTCAGCCTCATTATTCTGTTTTTCTAGTTGTGCAGTGTGTGTATGCTGTGGTTTTTTTTTTGATATCTAATCATTTCTCCTCTTCTATCTATTGTCATTTTTCTTTCCTCTTGTTTTAGTTTATCATCTGTTCTTTTTTTGTTCACTAGACAAACCTCTATATCGTGACCCATCTTTTTGCAATAAGAGCAGAATGGAGGGAGGTATTCTAGGATAATTTGTTGCAAAAATCCACCTCCATCTATACTTCCAATCCAAATGCGATTAGGTAAAGGCTTCTGTAAGTCTACCTCGACACAAACACGAGCAACACTCGGTCTAGAGAGTGTTGTAGTATCACCATCAAGTAGAAGAGAAGAGCCAAGCACACAAGCAATTCGATATAAAATATACTTATCAAATAGATGAATCGAAAGCATTGGAAATAGCAACCATACCGGAGCCAAGGAGGATTCTTCCTTCGTCGTAAAGTTAGGTGTCAACTTAAATGTTCTCATGGGATAACCCATGACATACTAGACACCTTTCAACCATAAACGATGGAACTCCTCTTCGGATTATAGTTGTAACAGCACGTGTTTATCATCTATAAGCCCGATTTTGATCAATCATTTGAGCTTTAATGCTTCAAAGAAGGAACGAACATCATAGATACGAGGTCTACCGTGCGAGAATTTGCTCACAAGTGCATGTTTATGAGATTCAGAGAGCATTCGGATGTCCTCGGCAGAAAAAAATATCGAGAGTTCTTCGATATTTTTTTTTCTTACGTGTCTGAGGTAGATGAAGGAGGCGCGGTCTTCTTTAAAAAATCCGAAAATGACTTCTTATTAACTAAGAAATCCATATCCATAAAAACTTCTTCTTCTTCTTCTTCTTCTTCTTCTTTTTTAAAGGTTTTATTTATTAAATTAGAACCCTCTCTTTTGGCGGAGGAATACCATTTGTACAAACTACATCTACCCATTTTCCTTTTACACCCAATTCATAAAGCTAGAAAAATGTAACAATCCATAATTTAATTAATTCATAGTCTTTCCTAACTTTATAATCTATGATATGATGATTCTTGTTTTTATTTATGCTTCTTTAATTAAGTGCGACGTCTCTGTTTTTTGTATAGATCTTGCTATGAAAGATGCTCCCCATATAGATCTTTGTATAATTCTTTCCCGTGCTATATTTGAAGCTTTAAAACTTATTGAAATGTCTTACTTTTTCAGCTCCGACCAGCCTTCTCCCTAGCAGCTTCAGCAATCCAGATACAACAACCCAGCATCTACCTCTCGAGTCTTTTGTCCATGCTCATTCCTTATCATTTGAGTATGACTAGTCCCATTTTTCATTTCTTTAAAAGTATCCACTTTTAAAGAAAGTATCCACTTGTAAAATTTACTATTTTCCTGCATGAAACAAAGTATCAAGTTCTTTCGAATAGGGATCCATTACTTACCTTCCTTTTTGCCCAATGCAACGAAGAGAATATCCCTTGCTCTTTGTGGTATGCTTCCTCTTGAGATGTCTTAACAGCAATCCCAGCTCTTCCATTTGCTTATCTCCCATTTGAATTGATGCAAACTATGACTAACAAACTAAGACTCTTCTAAAATAATACTGACTTCCAGCAATTAACACAGACAGTCCACCAAATACCTAAAAAACAGACGACCAAGCTTAAATTACAGCAAGCCTAAAAACAGACCACCAAATATCTAACACTGACACCGACTTTCATAACCATCTCAAACCAGAAATTTTGAAATAAATAACAGCAAGTACAAAATCTCCAACAAGCAGATTCGTGCTTGTGCTGTATGTCCATCTTAATTGAAATCAGCCCATTTTTAAATTGAATGTCCAGCTTCAATACCTATAAAATAATAAGCAAAACAGTACAAAACAGCATACTGAAACTTAGATTTCTTACCCGTTTATCCCTTTTAATTATTCACCTCAGTTTCAATTAATCACCCTTCAGGACCAGGGAGATTTTTAAGATACGAGCCTCTTAACTGCATATATTAATAACTCGAAACCAAAAAAAAAACAGAAGAGATATACAAGTGTTATTCTAAGAACCTTCTAAAATAAGGTAGTACTTTGCGGTCCAATTTTATTATTCCTACATATTTTTTTGGTATCGTGCCCTCATTAAACTCTTGATCTCCTCTTTTTCTACCTTCCTTGGCTAATCCATCTACTAATGTGTTAACTTCTCTATATATATGAATTATAGTATAATCTGAATTTTTTAATATATGCAGAATCTCCTCAATTTCCTCCTCATATTTCCATAATGATACTTGTTTATTAATTAAATTGACTAAGATTTTTGAATCTATTTGAACGTCTATGTTTTTAATATCAGATTTTTTACACAATCTAATCCCTTCTCTTAAGGCTAATATCTCAGCATGTAGCGCCGTTGAAGCATGAAACTTCCTCGTGAAAGCTAAAATTAGCTCACCTTCAAAGTTCCTTATCAAACTCCCCCCCTCCTGCTGCTCCAATGTCTCTGTCAAAGCTGCCATCAGTATTTAAAGCCATTCTTTCTTTCGGAGGTTTTTCCCATTTTAATTCTATTATTTTGAAATGTTTTGGTAGCTTTTCTTTTAGATTCCAAAAAGTCATAATATCTTTATCTAGGCTCTTGCCCTGATTCTTTAATGGAGAAATCTCCGAAATTTTTCTAGTCTCTTCTTTTATCTCCTTCCAGATATCCTCTACCCTCATACAAGACCCTTCAAATCTACTTTTATTTCTAGCCTTCCAGATGCACCAGATGACTATTAGAGGAACATTACATTTAATCCATTTCTGTGCCGGATTTAAAACTTTTATTTTACTCCATTTTTGAAATCTATCTTTTATTGTGTGCTGTTCATATTTTATATTAAACACTATTACTAGTTTTATCCATATTTCTGCTGCTACTTTTCCATTTAGAAGAATGATCCAGTGTTTCTATTTCGTTAGAACAGCATTCGCATCTTGAGACTAACTGAATACCTTTCTTTATTAAGTTATTATCTAATGGGACAATATTAGATTGAACTTTCCACATGAAAGTTTTAATTTTTTGAGGAGTTTCATTTTCCCAAGCCCATTTAAATAAATTTTGCTCTACTTGTCTTTTTCTTATTACGTTCTTGACAGATTTAAGTGAAAATGTTCCTTCTGATGTTAATGTCTATTTCCATCCTTTTTTAGTGAGTTTAGAATAATTCTCCACTAGATCTCTTTGTTTAAGAATTTGAACCCAAACCTGTGAACTCTTACTTTTATTTTTCTCTTTATGGATATCATCTTTTAAACAATACTTTGCACGAATAAATTTTGCCCATAAGCTATTATTTTCTTTCAATTCCACCATCTCTTGCTAGCCCATGATTTAGCTAAATCTGAGAGATCGATGAATCCCAATCCAGATTCTTGAACAGGGAAGCATAAATCATTCCATTTTTTCCAATGCAATTTATGTTTTCCCTCTTTTTTCCCCCATAAGAAATTAGCAAATTCCTTTTCAATCTTTTTAATTATTTTACTTGGTAATTTCATAATCATGATATTATGCATTAATGAGCTTTCTAAGACATGTTTTATTAATGTTATTCTTCCCCCCATACTCAAAAATTCTTCCTTCCATCCCGCTATTTTCTTTTTTAATTTATCTATTAAAAAATCAAAATACTCGGCCTTGAGTTTGCCTTCATATACTGGACATCCTAGATATATCATTTCCCATTTTTTTTGAGAAAAACCAGTGACTTTTTTAATCCTATGAGCTAATGCTACGGGAGCTTTATAAGATATCATGTATTGGCATTTTCTTTTATTGAGTTTTTGACCAGTTTCATCTTCTAAACAAATTAACAAGTTCATCAGATTTTGTAAAGATCTATATCCTCCATTAGTGAAGATCATCACATCATCTGCATATGCTAGGCAACTCACTAGTGGAGTGTTTTTTGGTTGCCTGACTGTACCTATCGAACCTTTAAACATCTTGTCATTAAGATTAACTATTAGAAGTTCTAGATATATATTAAATAATGCTAGTGAAAGAGGATCTCCTTGTCTTAGGCCTCTGACTGCTTTTATTTTTTCTCCTACTTTTCCATTCGTAATAATCCTAACCCAATTATTAGAGATGCATCTGTAAACTAGATCTATCCATGTTTTCGAGAATCCCATTTTTCTCATGATGAAACAAAGAATGTTCCATTCGACTCTATCAAAAGCTTTGGATAGATCTAGTTTTATTATTACATTATGCCCTCTTTTTTTTGCTCCTATTTCTCTACACAATTCTTTAGCTAAACTTATATTTTCCATTATCAATCGATTTTTCATGAAACCTGATTGTTCTATTGAAATAATTTTAGTTAGAAGGTGAGAATATCTATTTTGCATGATTTTTGCTAAAATTTTATATGTTGAGTTACATAAACTGATAGATCTAAAATCCTCCCATGTTTTTGGATTTTCTATTTTTGGAATAAGGACAATATGAAAGCTACCCCATTTTTTTCCTATTTCAGCTCCACAAAAAATGCTATTTATGGCATTTTCTATATCTTTTTTGATTATATCCCAATAGAACTGAAAAAAACCACAATTCCATCCATCGGGACCTACTGCGCTATCCTTGTTCATACTAAAAATGACTATTTTAATTTCAGCTTCATCATGGAAATTGATTAACATGTTATTATCTTCAGCTGTAATTTTATTTTCAATTTTTTGTAATAATGTATAACCTTTAAGCTCATTTTTTTTCACTTAATTGATTTTTGAAAAACTTTGTAAAGTAATTTTGAATATCTAAATCATCATGCACCCAAGCTTCCTCATTATTTTTTATACCACTAATTCTATGTTTCTGTTGTTTAAACTTAGTTATTCTTTGAAAAAATTTTGTGTTCTTATCTCATTCTTTTAACCATTTTAATTTAGATTTTTGTTTCCAAATAACTTCTTCCATTAATAATTTAAGTTTCAATTCTGTTTGTGCTTTGCTTAAAGCTCTTCTATTGTTAGCGTTTTGATCTGATTCAAATTCTATTTCTTTTTTAGAAACTAAATCTTCAGCTTCTTTTACATTTTTGTTTATATTTCCAAATACTTCCTTATTCCATTGTTTCATGTCTATTTTTAGCCTACTGAGTTTATGATTCAATATTTGAATAGAATTTTCTGATGCCCCTCTATTCTAGGAGGCTTTTACCATATTCAAAAAACCATGATGCAAACACCAAGCATTTTGGAATCTAAAATAATCTCCTGTGTAAGTAGAGTTATTAATGGTAATTAAAATTGGGCTATGATCAGAACATGTCTTATTTAAATGTTTCACTTCTTTCGCACCGAAATGCTCAAGCCATAAAAAATTAAATAGCACTCTTTCTAATCTAGCCCAGATTGTGCCCTTCTTTTTCCAGTTATTACACCATGTAAAAAGAGAGCCCAAAAATTTAGCCTCTATTAAGTTAGTTTTGTTCACAATATCATTAAAATGAAACATGACTTTTTTATTTGGAGCTTTTCCTCCTGTCTTTTCTTTAAGACTTCTAACTGAGTTAAAGTCTCCACCTATAATCCAAGGCTTTTTTCCTAAATATATTTCCTCCATATCTTTCCATAAATCTTTTCTATCTTCTTTTTTATTTTTGGCATAAACTATCGTGATAATTTCATTAACATTATGACTCAAACTAATATTTATTAACTGATTTGTATCTTTTATGATTTTTATATTTAAATTACTTTTCCACATTACCCAGATTTTATCATTATTGTTAGCATATGCATGATCAAAGCCTAATGTGTTTTTGTAATGTCCTATTTGATCCCTATCTACCATGGGTTCAGCTATAGCAATTAGATTAATCTTATGTAAATATATTAATTTTTTCAATCTATTTCTAGCGGGGATATTGGCAATTCCCTTAATGTTCAAGTAGATGTAATTATACATTAGTTAATGATTTAGCTTGCGCCCTAGTAGTGCACTTAGTTTCGTATGTTTTATTGAAATATTTTTTCATATTACTTGGTTTTTTTAAAGAGCTCAAATCCCCTCCTCTTTCTCCTTTCCATTCTCGACCCATTTGAATGGCCATTATTTTTAACTCCTCAATGGCCCACTCCTTGTTACCCATGTTATATTTTAGTTTTTCTAAGTTAATATCATCTCTCTGCATTCTAACTTTCTTATCTTCTTCCTCTCTATCAGTGTAAAGAGAAGTTAAACTTTTTAATTCTAAATCCTCTAAATAATCAATTATAGGAACTGCCCATGCTTTATTTTTTTTGTTTGTTTTTCATATAAACTCTTGTTCTTCTGTTTAAATCTGCTATTTTCTTTATCATTTCTGCCCTTCTTATATCTTCTAGATTAGCTACTGCCCTCTCTTCTTCGGTATTCATTTTCTTATATTCAATAAGTTTTATTTCATTTGCATCATTTTTCTGTTCTTCAATATGAACAGATTGTGTTAGATGGGGTTTTATTTGATATCTCACTAACTCACCCCCTTTCCAGCAGCAAATTTCTCCTCCATTATCTGTTTGTTTTCATCCCTTCTTTTTTAACTAGAGAAACATCAATACCTTGACCCATTTTCATGCAGCAAGAACAATAATTTGGGAGGTTTTCTGGAACAACTTGCTGCCAGAAACCTCCTCCATTTGTGCTTCCTATCCAAATTCGTGAAGGAATAGTCTTCTGTAAGTCAGTTTCAATGCAAATACGTGCTACACTTGGTCTGGAAAGTGTAGCAGTAGCGCCATTCAAGAGAAGAGGAGAACCAATAGAACAAGCAATACGATACATAGCATATCTGCCAAAGAAATGAATCGGTAGCAAGGGAAACATGAACCATACCGGAGCTACCGACGATTCCTCCTTCGTGGAGAAATTTTTTGACCATTTGAAGGTTATCATGGGATAACCCATGATGTACCAGATGTTTCACAACCAAATTATATGAAAATCCTCTTCGGAAAACAATTGTATCAATACTTTTTTGTCATCAATTAAGCCAATCTTAATAAGCATTTTAAGATTCAAGGAATCAAAGAATGCCCGAATATCTTCCATGCGAGGATGCCCATGTGAGAATTTTCCAATGAGAGTATATTTTTGAGGCTCGGTTAGCTTCTGTAAGTCTTCAGGCGAGAACAGAATTGAAGGATCCTCAATAAAATTTGCGTGAATATCCGAAGAGGATGATACTGTGCGCGTGGTCTTATTAAAAAAATTAGAAAAGCATTTCTTATTCTCTAAGTAATCCATTTCCTAAGAAAATAGCTTGAAATCGGCTTCTTCCTCAAAAATTGCACTTTCTCTCTCTAGAAATTTTGTTTATCTCTCTAGAAAGTTGAGAGCGTTTTTCAAAGAAAAAAGACTTCTTCTTTCTCCTCTTTATCTTATTCATCATCTCTTCTCTTATTCTTTCGCTTCTTCTTCACATCATCATCATCATCTTTTTCTTCATATTCTTCTCTTATTTTTCCTCTTATTTTTTCTTCTTATTTTACTTCCTCCACCTCCTCCACCTCCTCTCTTTCTTCTTCTTTTTCTTTTCCTTTGATTTTTCTTTTTTCTCTTCTTATTAGTCTTCTTCTCTTATTTTTCTTCATGTTCTTTTTCTCCTTATTCTACCTATTCTTCTTCATCTTATTCTTCATGTTCCTCTTCTACATCTTCAACCTCTTCTTCTTCTTCCTCCTCCTCCTCCTCCTCATCCTCTTCTTCTTCTTCTTCTTCTCCCTCTTAATCTTTTTACTCATCATTTTCTTATTCTTATTATTCTTCCTCTTCTTCTTTTTCTTCTTCTTTCTCTTCTTATTCTTCCTCTTCATCTTTTCCTCTTCTTATTCTTCTTACTATTCTTCCTCTTCTACTTTTTCTTCTTCTTCCTCTTATTCTTCTTTCTCTGCTTCTTCCTATACTTCTTCCTATTTCTCCACTTCTTCCTATTATTATTATTCTTTTTCTTTTTCTTCTTCTCATCTTCTTCTTCTTGTTGTTCCTCCTCATCCTTTTCTCTCTTCTTTTTCTTTCTTTCTTTCTTTCTTTCTTCCTTCTTCTTCTTCTTCTTCTTCTTCTTTCCTCTTCTTGTTCTTCCTCTTCCTCTTATTCTTTTTATTCTTCTCTTTCTTCTTCTCTTTCTTCTTCTTTTTCTTACTATTCTTATTATTATTCCTCTTGTTCTTCTTTTTCCTCATTCTTCCTCTTATTCTTATTCTTTTTCTTTTTATTTTTCATCTTCTTTTTCATCTTCATCATCATTATATTCTTTTTCTTTTTCTTATTATTCCTCATCTTCTTCTTCTTCTTCCTCCTCCTCCTCCTCCTCCTCCTCCTCTTCTTCTTCCTCTTTTACTTTTTACATCTTCTTCTTGTTTCACTTCTTCTCCATATTGTTCATTTTCTTTTTTTTCTTCTTCATCTTTTTATTCTTTTTCTTCTTATTCTTTTTCTTCCTCTTCCTCTTCGGCCTCATCATCATCATCTTCTTCTTAATCTTTTTCCTCTTCTTATTATTTTTCATATTCTTTATATTTTTCTTCTTCTTCTTCTTTTCTTCCTCTTCTTATTCTTCTATTTCTTTTTCTATTTCTTCTTCTTTTTCCTTTTCTTCTTCTTTTTCCTCTTATTCTTCTTTCTCTACTTCTTCCTATTCTTCTTCTTTTTCCTTTTCTTCTTCTTTTTCCTCTTATTCTTCTTTCTCTACTTCTTCCTATTCTTCTTCCTCTTTCTCTACTTCTTCCTATTCTTCTTCTTCTGCCTTTTTTTCTACTCCTCATTCTTCTTCTTCTTCTTCTTCTTCTTGTTCCTTCTCATTCTTTTCTTCTTCTTCTTTTTCTCTCTTCTTCTTCTTCTTCTTCTTCTCTTCTTCTCTTGTTCCTTCTCATTCTCTCTTCTTCTTCTTTTTCTCTCTTCTTCTTCTTCTTCTTCTTCTTATTCTTTCCTCTTCTTGTTCTTCCTCTTCCTCTTATTCTTTTTATTCTTCTCTTTCTTCTTCTCTTTTTTCTTCTTTTTCTTACTATTCTTATTATTATTCCTCTTGTTCTTCTTTTTCCTCATTCTTCCTCTTATTCTTTTCTTTTTTTTTTCATCTTCATCTTCATCATCATTATATATTTTTTCTTATTATTCCTCCTCTTCTTCTTCTTCCTCCTCCTCCTCCTCCTCCTCCTCCTCCTCTTCTTCCTTCCTCTTTTACTTTTTACATCTTCTTCTTGTTTCACTTCTTCTTCATATTGTTCATTTTCTTTTTTTTCTTCTTCCTCTTTTTATTCTTTTCTTCTTATTCTTTTTCTTCCTCTTCCTCTTCGGCCTCATCATCATCATCATCTTCTTCTTAGTCTTTTTCTTCTTCTTATTATTTTTCATATTCTTTATATTTTTCTTCTTCTTCTTCTTTTCTTCCTCTCTTCTTCTTCTTTTTTCCACTTCTTCTTCTTCTTCTTCTTCTTCCTCTTCATCTTATTCTTCTTCTTAATCTTCATCTTCTTCTTGATGTTTTTTTTTCTTCTTCTTTTTCTTTCTCTATCTTCGCCTTTCTATTCTATTACTTCTTCTTTTTCTACTTCTTCTTCGTCCTCTTCATCTTTTATTCTTCTTTTCTTCTTTTTATTTTCCTTCCTATTATTCCTCTTCTTCTTTTTATTTTCCTTCCTATTATTCCTCTTCATCTTTTTGTTCTTCTTCATATTTTTTTTTCTTCTTTTCTTCTTATCATTCTCTTCTTCTTCTTTATCTTCTTCTTCTTATTTACTTTCTTTTTATTCTTTTTTTTTTCTTCTATTTCATCTTCTTTTTCTTCTACTTCTTCCTTTTCTTATTATTCATCATCATCAGCATCATCATTTTCTACCTCTTCTTATTTTTAATAATAATAATTATCTTCTTCTTATTCTCTTTTTCTTCTTCATTTTCTTATTATTCTCATTCTTTTTCTTTTCTTTTTCTTATTCCCATTTATCCATTAAAATAGTTTGCTTGAGGTTTTTGTTCATTATTTTTTTCATTGCTTTGATATTGCTAAATGTCATGGTTTTTTAAGCCTCTTTTTCATACTCATACCTAGTTTCTATAATTCAGACACCAAAACTTAATGGTTCAATTAACCTTATTCTTCTTGAAAATTTGATGTTATACCATTTATTTATTTACCTTACTTTTCTACTATAAGTAACTTTGTATTAGTCATGAAGATTTCATTATATGCTTCATCATTTTCTTTTTTAATAATTGAAGTCTTATCCTCAATTTTCTCTTCATGATTTACACCACAAGTGTCTCCGTGTTAGCCATCAAAATTGTATCACTCACTTTAACTTCTTTTTAATAATTAAAGCCATATCTTTCATTTTTCTCTTTAAGTTTTTATACCAGAAATATCACCATATTAGTGACACAAATTTTATTATTCATTTCATCCTCTTCTCCTTAAATAATTGTTTGCATATCTTAAATTTCATCTTCTAGATTTACAACTATAACCAATTCTACATTAGCTATAAAAATTTTCTATATTTCATAATAGTATTCTCTTTACATTTCTTCCAATCCACGACTTTATGATGATAATATCTCTTTTCATGGCTTTTAAACTCTCATTTTCTATGACTTTCTTTCGACTAATAATAGGGTTGATACTAGTCATCATAAGGTTCATAATAGGGGTTACTTCCTCAGATATCATAAGTCTCACTATAATAATAGTTTGGGACATTCTCACTCACTTATATTACACGTTTCCCAAATTTAACTATTTTATTTAGCTCTCGTAGCTCATTAAGGTAGTTTATTAGATATTGAGTGAAATATTGGTAACATTTTTACTATGTAGATTGGTATAAAAAAAGATATAATCAAAAATTTTAAATACAACTTTCCTCTTTCAAATAAGTTAACAAGACATATCAATTAGGTTCGAAATATTTATCAAACTTAATCTCTAGAAATAATATCAAAAACTTATTGTAACTTTATTACACCACCTAATTTTTTCAATTAAGTAGTATCTCAAATATTCATTAATAAGAATATCTTGATAATTAAGATCCACAAATATACTGATCATACAAATAGTAAAGTTACCTTTTATCTAGCTATCAATCTCATAGGGATTGTATCGATAGTTTAATTTAAAGTAGTGAGACAACTCATTTTTAGTAAAATAATTATTCGGATTCTTAGATAATTTTAGGCCCATGGGTTTATTTATTTATTATATGTGATGATGTTTAAGTTTCTCCAACTTATATTATGTTGGATATAGAACTAAGGTTGAGGTGTTATGCAATGACTCATTATAATAATGACATATATGATAGTTATCACCATTAGGTCCATCCCAATACTAATATCTTCATAGTTATCCACTG
Source organism: Sapria himalayana (assembly GCA_029783825.1). Taxonomy (NCBI): domain Eukaryota; kingdom Viridiplantae; phylum Streptophyta; class Magnoliopsida; order Malpighiales; family Rafflesiaceae; genus Sapria; species Sapria himalayana. The sequence goes on along the minus strand of JAREIK010000121.1, from coordinate 125,388 downwards.
AGTGAGTTACTACCAAGAAACAACTCATCTCTACTCGAGAGTCATTCAGAATTACATACCTTTACATAACTTCATCAATTACCTTTGACGGCTACTACATATATACTTTGATTCTTTGATCTCAGGTATCATAACTACCAAATATTTATAATTTATAAGTATTTGTACTTTTAGCTTTGTTAGTATCATATATGTACAATTAACATATACTTCCCTCAAGTTTTACTAGTGGGAATGATATGAGAAAAAGAATCTCGCAAGGGTTATCAATCAAATCTTTGTGAGTCACCATACACTAATACATGCCCCAATAGTTATCAATCACTTTCCTCCTTGGTGATGTGATTCTCATACTAATATGAACCCATTTGGAGAATATTATATATGACATCAACCCCAATGTATAACTAGTTCTTTTAAGACATATATAATAGATTAACATGTAAAAGTATTCTCACTTTGTCTGCTTAAGTACCATAGTCATGATGATTAACAAAAATAAATTTTAGGTTTCAACATATAGGTTTATCTTGGGCATCATAGTTGGAAGGGCTATCATTTCCTTTCTACCATATGCATGAGTGAGCCTCATGGTTTACTTATTTCCATCCACTGTGATAATATTGCACTAACTTACCAATAATTGAAACCTTAGTTCAACTTCTATTTAATCACCATCTTTTAATATTCATCACACAAAATATGTCAAACATATTTTTCATATATAAAAATAAATATCACATCATATATATTCAAATTATACAAATTTTAAACCCATCCCATTTAGTAAAAATTCATGAAGCTATCATAAAGATGGAATGATTGAGTATCATGTCTCCAAACTATAGGGATTGTATTAAGTCTCACATCCTTTGTTTTATTCTAAAACTCCTATGGAGAGCAAAATTTTTTTCATAGGGTTTGATAGTTGTAATGACTTTCTTGTTGTATAAAGAGATAAAGAAGAATTGAGATAAATCCTCTAAATTTTTCTATCTTCTATTTTTATACCTAAGTGATTTTACATTACTTCTAATAGGTAGTCATAAATTTCAGAATAAATTTGAGACTTTAATTTTCATCTCTTAAGCTTGAGATCACAACTCTTGCACGAGGCCAAGACTTTTGACTGCATCATAGTCATTTTGTAGCCCAAGTTCGCAATGCTAGAAATTACTATGGCCTGGGTCTAATGTCTCTATAACATGAACTTATGAGATTGTGGCGTGACTGTTAATTCATGCATTTGTCTTCTTGTCTTAAAAAAAGGGCCACAACATTGAGAAATGACCACAGCACAAAATTTGACCCTCATATCTTCGGGTGTTCAGGCACTATGTTGGCCATGATATTGACATTCTCTTCTCTCATATATCATTTTACCATGGATCTATAAAAATGGTGCAACACTAGCAATTTATTTGATTATCAAAGTCATGGATTTGTCTTCCTTTAAGGATAAAAGTTGTTTCCTTGGAAAATAATCATACTCAAGTAATATTTTTTATAACTTTCAATATACCAAAAGTCATGACTCTAATAATTATGTTGACTTTGTCATGAGTAGTTTTGGTTGTGTAACTTTCTATAGATCAAAAGTCCAAACTTCTAAAAAGTCCACAACTATGACTTGATACTACCGAGCCATATTGAAGATAAAGTTATGATATTTAGACTTAGTCATGACCTTGAGCACTAGTGGGGTACTTAGTTGTTGTGACATAGAATTAATATCATATCTATTTAAATTTAATGAGATTGGTATGACTGTGGTTCTATGATAATATGATAGTCAATAAGAATCCATTACATAACAGAAAGATTATGCTAATGAGTTGGTAGGATTATGATATTCAAAAATTATCATGACTAATTAGATATAGTTTCAGATAATAATGGATACCAAAACTACAAGTCTCATTTTTCTACAACAACTGATAAACATATTTAAAAATATAGTGATTTCATGATTATTCATCAAAACTTGTCAAAATTCTAAAGCCATTAAATCAATCCATAATTTATCTCATTTCATGCATATTCATCATAATCCATCAAAATACTTGTGAATATTTGGTAGTTTGAACACTAAATAATAACATTGGGTAAAAAAATTGTTAGCTATGAGTAATAACTTACCCCTCTATGACAAAGTATTCATCACTCTAAATTTTTGTTATAACTAGATAGTGTTATAGGATCTAAAAATTAGTAGAGTAACTTCAAGCAAATATATTTACAATCATGATGGGATTGACTTTCACGACTATACTTGTGGGTCATTGGAAATGTATATTTATTTATGTTATATATGTGTGTGTGTTTATCATATCATGCGGAAAAAAAATCTCAGGGTTGTCTCACAAATAGTGCAACTTTTAACATTGATAGCTAGACTATCAAAATCTCTTTCATCCATCAAAGATCGATGATGTCCATGCTATCTTTTTAGTATATTATTTTACTTTCCTATTTTTTGTTTATTCTTTTAGTTTGGCTTTAGCTACACTTTTTTGTTAGGATTTTTCATCATTAGATGTCACAACTTTAGTGAATTACATAGGTTCTTCTTCTATGTTTATTTGTCCTTTTTGTTCATGGATTTTGAAGGTCATTACAAATTGTGCAAGAACAGCTTTTCCTTTAAGTTTTTCCTTGCCATCTTTGCCTTATAACTCCAAATTTTCAATGCTGAGTGAAGATGCAGCTTTATCTTGAAGCTATTCCATGCCCTTTTCATTCTATAACTCCAAAGTTGTAGTGTTGTGCATAGTAAAGCTTCTAATGGAATATTTCATTATGTATCCCCAAAGTCATGGTACTAGGCATTGCAACAACTTTGTCTTCATACTTTCTTTTGTCATTGTTGTTATGCAACACCAAAATTATAGTATTATGCACGTCCATGACTTTGTCTTTAAAATTTTTGTGACTTTTTAAATTATGTAATACCAAAGTCACAACATTGTACATTGCCATGACCTTGTCTTTGATTGAATTTTTTATAATTTTTATCTCAGTTTTGTCTATCTCCAATGATAACCCAACTTCCTTAGAGTTCTCAACATAAGATTCCTCCGAGGTCATAATTGCGAAGAATGTCATGATCTCATAGCAATCATCTTCCTTTGTTTCTTTATTTTCAAAGCTTCAGTATAATTCTTTCTCTTAATATTTTTTATTTTATTGCTATAATAACTTCAAAGTTGTTCATTTTCATCTGGCCAGTAGTCTTCTACAAAATCCTTCCATTATAAATCAACTTTTGTTGTATTGCGGTTGTTGGGAAATTTCACTTCCATGTTTGTGATTCAGAAAAGGAGAATAACAAAGAACAATAAACGATATATCCACAACCACAATCCAAGTACGTCAAAATCAAAAATAAAATAGAAACCACAACAAAAATGAACAAAATAATATGGTTCACTAGTCGTTCAACACGATTAGCTACATCCACCAAAAAAATGCTGGTGCATTTATAGATTATAACCAAAATAGAAGTCCATAATGTCTTACAGTTAATGTACAGAAAATAGTTGTGATGAAAATCTGACAGAGAGAAGAAACCAGCGAAGATAAACAGTTCCACACACCGTAAAAATAGCATCTCGAAAACATAAAATAAAAACAATTTATATTAATACAATTTCTCGGTTTAAGAAACAAGAGCGGGTTGGATCACTTGTACGGCCAGGCTTTGCTCCAAAAATTCTTCAGCCTA
>JAREIK010000121.1:97231-115223 GCA_029783825.1 Sapria himalayana | reverse complement strand
CTTGAGAGGTTACCAATTTAGAATTACACATGACCCTGTATAGCCTTGCCCAGATTACTCCTCTCTTCCGCCAGTTATTACACCAGGTGTATCTTGAACCTATGAAATTTATATCCATTAAATTGGTAGAAGCTATTGTATCATTAAATTGAGTCATAGCTATCGTGTCTGGTGATTTTCCTCCTTTCTTCTCACATGGACTTCTAACTATATTAAAATCTCCTCCTATAATCCAAGGGGAGTCTCTTTTTGAAATGTCTTTCATCTCCTCCCATAAAGTTAACCTAGATTTTTTATCATTTTTAGCATAAACTACCGAAATTATTTGATTTGTTTGCATGTTTAATTTAAAATGAACTATTTTTTCTGTATCTTTTAATATTTCAATTTCTAGCTTATTATGCCACATAATCCAGAGTTTACTATTTAGATTGGCATACGCATTTTTAAACCCTAAAGTTTCACTATATTTAGTTAATTGATCGTGTTGTACCATTGGTTCAGCAATAACAACTAAAGATATCTTAAATATTTTAATTAATTGTTTTAACCTATTTAGCGTGGGGTTATTAGCGACCCCTCGAATATTCCAATATAGACATCTATCCATTAAAACCTAGTTTAGCTTGAGCTCTAGTTGTGCACTTCGAATCATAGACCATATTAGCATATTTCTTCATATTCCTTGGGGTTTTAGGAGTATTAAAAATTTCTTGCCTTATCTCATTATATTTAACTTGTTTCCCTAGTTCCATAGCCATTTATTTAATGGCCTCCATAGCTTTATTTCTCGAAAGCTTTTCCCAATCTTCATTGTATATTAATAAGTCATCTTTAGCTTTTTCGAGATTCTCCTCTTGCGATTCTTCATCCTTATTTATTGAGGGATAGCTGAAGATAATTGATTCATCTTCTGGAAAGTCCAGAAGATCATCATTTGACCAGTTATAATCCTCAAGTTTTTCTTTTAAAACTATTTTGGTTTTAGTTTTTCTAGAATGTTTCCGCTTGTGTTTTACCTCCTTCCATCCATCATTTGCATCCTCATTCCCCCCTTCCTCTTTACTTATCTCTATATCCTGTTTTTTAGTCGTGTTAGCCTCTTTATACACGATTTTATCTTTCCTACCATTCTCCTCCAACTCTTCTAAACCATTCGGGCATTTATTATCTTCTTCATGTAACTTTATGTAAATTGTGTCATCCTTCTTTCTTATCCATTTGGTGGTCTTCCTGCCTCTATCTTCCAGCCGAGTAGCCTCATCCTTCACCTCTACACCCGCCTTACATTGAGTTATGTCTTGCCCGAGCCTCTTACAGCCAGAATAGTAAGATGGCATGTTTTCGGGAATGACTGTTTACCAAAACCCCTCGGCCTCTTCTCCTTCCCCACTGCATATCCATATCTTACTAGGCGGCTGAGACAGAAGATTATACTCGACACATACTCGAGCTTTATTCGGCCTGGACATGGTGACAGTGGCCTCATCCCGTAGCATAGGTTTTCCCAAACACGACGATATAGCAAAGAGAGAGTGTGCACTGAATAAATATAATGGAAGATACGGTAATGTAAACCATACCGGGACTATGGGCGTTTCTTCCAGTGGAGTGAAATTCTTTGTTCACTTCAAAACTCGCATGGGGAATCCATCTACCTACCATAAACCTCTTTGCCATAGACGATAATAGTCTTCCAGCAGAGAGCATTGCAGCACGATGTGTTTAGCGTCGAAGTCTGCAAACTTCACCTTACCATTTAGCTTCAAAGAGGCGATAAATTTTTGGACTTCACTTGCGCGAGGTCTGCCGTGGGAGAACTTTCCGATGAGCGTGTGTTCAAATGGTTCCATGAGCCTTTTCGTTTCTTCTGTTGAGAAGATGAGCACCGGATGTCCGTTTTTTGTTCTCGTGAGAGCGTGAAATCGGCGCAGTCCCCTTTAAAATAGAAGCAAATGACTTATTATTTATTGATAAGTCGGTTTGCTCCATTTTTAGCTTGAATGGAGCTTGTTTTGAGCAAAAATGGAGAATTTCTCTCTCTAGAAAATGGGATTTTCTCTCTCTAGAAATTGAGAGCGTTTTTGTATTCCCATGTTCTTTACTTCTTTCTCTTCTTCTTCGTCTTTTCTTCTTCTTTTTTTTAATTCGTTTTATTATTGATAACCCTCTCTTTTGGCGGAGGAATACCATTTTTACAACCTATATCTACCCGTAGCCTTCTTACACCCATCTTAACCTTAAATCTACTAGCTAGCATATTGAATTATAAAAAACTTTCTCAAATAAACATTTATTCCCTTATATAAATTAAACTAGAATAAGCTAGAGGCTTTGCTCTAGTTTATTTAATTTTCGGCCCTTCTTTCCCATTTTACTATTTTCGGGCCATCTTTTCGGCCCATCTTCTCATTTAAATTCTTGTAATGTTCAGCAGTTTCTCGTGCTCAGCATCTATCTCTCATCTTCCCCGTGTCTCGAGCTCTACTATTCACGTCATTCCCGAATATTTCCAACCATCCTCCTTCTTCTTTTATACACATCTGTGCCTGCAATATACAAAGAAAACGAGCACGCCTACAATATAACTTATCTACCCTATTCCCCTTGTCCCTTGTTATACTTATACAACATTTATAATTTCTTCGTTCGCTCCCATTCTCTTTGCCATGCTAAGAATGTTCGCTTAAAATTATAACAGATAACTTAACCAAAATCCAAACACGTGTAAACTGCACACCAGATGATCACACACAAGACCAGGTGATCAGTCGAGAATGACTCGAGCAGCAGTCAATAATCCAGTGATAAACAGCTTATGATTATATGAGCTTATCAAAGGTAAAATATCTATAAACTGCATTATTTAACCTATAAAAATCCGCAAAGTTAGCAATTTAAAAACAAATGGCTCCATCATAACATCTTTATCCTGCAAAGAAAACACAGATACATATCTATACATGTGCACCATTCTGCCACTTTGTATGGAGTTGCACTGCTGAAAAGATGAAGACCTATACTTATCCAAAAAACTCATGCATAGATCTAACCTACTTGCTTTTTTTTAAGATTCTTTATTCTAAATTATAGTCTAAATTTTATTTTAAAATTAACTCAGCCTCCACCCTTCCTAACTCCTAAAGCTTCTATTTAAAATAACACAAACCTTGTATAAAGCTTTACCATCTAATAACACAAAATTAAACCAGAAATTTTTATAACACATGGCTCGGTAGGGCTGATATAGATTACAGGATGTTTCACTTTAGTATAGCATGAAGTGGTGAACCGGTTAGAGCTTGCCTACAAGAAGAACAAACCAACACAAAAACCACAAAATTCCAACACTTACCTTTTGCCTTCTGTTTTTCTTATGGACTAGCTTTGCAAGGACAGAAATTCCCCTGCAATGTCATATTCCAGCACAAAAATTCCAACACAAAATTAAATCTTTATCATACCTTCCTAGGCTATTTTATTTGTTCTAATATAAGGAAATGCCATTTTGTCTAAGCTTGCTATTCCCTTTAATTTGTGGCATGGATTCCACGTCATATTCTATCTCTCCTCTAGCTGAGCCTATTCTAGATAGGGTATCCGCTAGATTATTAGCCTCCCTATATATATGTGTAATTGATGCCTTCAATTCATCTAAAAGGCTAAAAATTACTTCTAGATCCTCTTCATACCTCCATAAGATTTTATTTTTAATTACTATTTCGACTAACAGTTTCGAGTCTACCTGAACTTCTATATTTTTAAAATTTAGCTTCTTACATATCTCTAATCTTGATTTCAAAGCTTTAATTTCTGATTCTAGGGCTGAACAAGCTCTACTAGATCTGGTGTAATTGAAGCCTTCTTCTTCTTCTTCTTCTTCTTCTTCTTCTCTTCTTCTTCTTCTTCTTCTTCTTCTTCTTCTTCTTCTTCTTTTTAAAAAAAATTCGTTTTATTATTGATAACCCTCTCTTTTGGCGGAGGAATACCATTTTTACAACCTATATCTACCCGTAGCCCTCTTACACCCATCTTAACCTTAAATCTACTAGCTAGCATATTGAATTATAAAAAAACATTCTCAAATAAAGATTTATTCCCTCATATAAATTAAACTAGAATAAGCTAGAGGCTTTGCTCTAGTTTATTTAATTTTCGGCCCGTCTTTCCCATTTTACTATTATCGGGCCATCTTTTCGGCCCATCTTCTCATTTAAATTCTTGTAATGTTCAGCAGTTTCTCGTGCTCAGCATCTATCTCTCATCTTCCCCGTGTCTCGAGCTCTACTATTCACGTCATTCCCGAATATTTCCAACCATCCTCCTTCTTCTTTTATACACATCTGTGCCTGCAATATACAAAGAAAACGAGCACGCCTACAATATAACTTATCTACCCTATTCCCCTTGTCCCTTGTTATACTTATACAACATTTATAATTTCTTCGTTCGCTCCCATTCTCTTTGCCATGCTAAGAATGTTCGCTTAAAATTATAACAGATAACTTAACCAAAATCCAAACACGTGTAAACTGCACACCAGATGATCACACACAAGACCAGGTGATCAGTCGAGAATGACTCGAGCAGCAGTCAATAATCCAGTGATAAACAGCTTATGATTATATGAGCTTATCAAAGGTAAAATATCTATAAACTGCATTATTTAACCTATAAAAACCCACAAAGTTAGCAATTTAAAAACAAAAGGCTCCATCATAACATCTTCATCCTGCAAAGAAAACCCAGATACATATCTATACATGTGCACCATTCTGCCACTTTGTATGGAGCTGCACTGCTGAAAAGATGAAGACTTATACTTATCCAAAAAACCCATGCATAGATCTAACCTACTTGCTTCTTTTTTAGATTCTTTATTCTAAATTATAGTCTAAATTTTATTTTAAAATTAACTCAGCCTCCACCCTTCCTAACTCCTAAAGCTTCTATTTAAAATAACACAAACCTTGTATAAAGCTTTAACATCTAATAACACAAAATTAAACCAGAAATTTTTATAACACATGGCTCGGTAGGGCTGATACAGATTAAAGGATGTTTCACTTAAGTAGGGCATGATTCTTTTTCTTCTTCTTCTTCTTTCTTTTTTTTTTTGGAAAGTTTATTTATTAATTATAACCCTCTCTTTTGGCGGAGGAATACCATTTTTACAAGTTATATCTACCATTTTCCCTTTTACACCCATTTCCGACTACTAAAAAATAAAAATTATGTAACTTAGTTTTATTTCTAATGATACAATTTGTGCTTTAATTCCTCGTAGTTCAATAATGACTTATCTAATCATTTCAGCTCCTCGAATTTTTCTTTAATGATTTGAGGACTCTCTCACCCTTTCTTATTGAAGCCTTTGAAGTATATATTATGCTTTTACATTCCTCCCCTAGCTTTCTTTAAGAAAATCTTTCACTCTCTTTGTTCCTTTCTTTGTTTTGCTATAATTGTTGTTTCAATCTCTTACAAATCCGTATATGATCTGCTGCAAACCTTTTCTTTGGCTAATCTACATAGGATCAAGTATATCATATCCTTATCATTAAAGTACCCAATTCCCTCATTACCCGTATGCATTTCAAATTAGCTATTAAAATATAAATTTTCTTCTTCCTCCCTGCTTGACCCGTGTTCTGGCTTCATAATGCTTGATTCCAGCCTTACAATATGTAGTCCCTGGTCAATGCTATCTTTGTATGTGAAACCGTCTCGATAACAAGCATACTTTCATCTTTATTTTTTTGTTGAGCCTTGATTGCTTCATTCATCTTTAACTTTTGTATGAGTGTAGTTGACCGATGACATAACAGACCAAAAATTACAGACTTCCGAGGCATAATAATAAAACTACAGCAACCTTATTAACACATCAGACACCATAACAGAAACATTAATAACACAGACTCCATGACAGCAAAAACATTACAGACTCCAATGCAACAGCACTATAGAAACAGTAAAGAAATGTAGTCCTTGCTCTGCTTTAATCCCCTTCTTGTAAGCTGAAGACATGCATAGAAAGAAAATGCTACCTACCTATGTTTTCTCCATGCCTTACCTTATTAACCCTTCCCAATAAATATATATTATGACAGCTTAACTGACCTTCGAGAACTCAATTAGTTGTTGACTTTTGATTAGAACCAGTCCTACCTCATTTTAAGTAACACAAATCTTACCAATCTGTAATTCATTGGTAGCTTCAACAGATCTGTAGGAATCACCCCTCAGGGCCAGGGTGATTAATTATTTAAAGCAATCCTTATCTACATATGATTAGTGTACAGCAGGTCAAAAAAATTAAACTAAAAAGCAGAAATTACAAATCATACTCTTATCTTCCTAATGTAAGGGAGTTCTTTACTGTCCATTTTTATTGTGCCTATATATATTTTTAGAAGAGTCAATTCATTAAAACTCCTTATCTCCTTTGATTCTTCCATCCTTGGCTAATACATCCGCTAAGTCATTAGCCTCTCTAAAAATATGTTTTATAGTAAAATCTAATGAATTTATTTCATATAAAATTTCTTCTATTTCATCTTCATATCTCCACATTAATGTCTTTTTGTTAATTAAATTAACAACGATTTTAGAATCTATTTGAATATTTGTTTTTTTAATGCCATTATTTTTACATATTCTTATACCCTCTCGTAAGGCTAATATTTCAGCATGAAGTGCCGATGATGCTTGAAACTTCCTCGTGAAGGCTAAGAGCACATTACCCTCAAAGTTTCTTATTACGCCTCATCCTCCTGCTGCTAATATATCTCAATCAAAGCTGCCATCTGTATTTAAAGCAAAGCTTTCTTTCGATGGTTTTTCCCATTTTATGACAATTATTTTAAATTGTTTAAATAGTTTTTCTTTTAAGTTCCAGTAATTTAAAGTATCTTTATCTAACTTCGAGCCCTGTGAATTTAATGGATAAGACTCTGAAATTTTTCTTGTTTCCTCTTTTATATCCTTCCAGATATCCTCTAATAACATGCTTTGACCCTCAAATCTACTTTTATTTCTGGCCTTCCAGATACACCAAATAGCTATTTGAGGGACATTATTTTTAATCCAATTCTGTGCAGAGCTTGTAGCTTTCAATTTAAACCATTTTTGAAGTCTGCAATTGAGATTAAGTTGTTCATATTTTATATGCATTTCTATTCCTAGTTTCTTCCATATTCTTGCTGCTATTTTACCCTGTGAGAAGAGATGATCAAGAGTTTCCATCTCATTTGCACAACAGTCACATCTAGAAACTATCTAAATTCCTTTCTTTTTTAAATTAATATCAATTGGAATGATATTAGACAGGACCCTCCATGTGAAAGTTTTAATTTTTTGCGGATTATCCTTATTCCAGATTCGTTTGAATAATATTTTATCTTCTTGTATTTTTCCTTATTGCATTTTTGGCTGAATTAAGTGAGAATGTTCCTTCTGGCGTTAAGGTCCATCTCCATCCTTTATTTGTAAGTTTAGAATGTTTCTCCACTAGTTCTCTTTGTTTAAGCATTTGAACCCAAACCTGAGAATTCTTGCTTACCCTTTTTTCTTTATTAGTATCATCATTTATACAGTATTTTGCTCTCATAAATTTTGACCATAAGCTATCATTTTCTTTTAATCTCCACCATCTTTTGCTTGCCCATGCTTTAGCTAAATCGATGAGATTAACAAATCCCAAACCAGCCTCTTGAACAGGATAACATAAGTCTTTCTATTTTTTCCAATGTAGTTTATATTTGCCATCTTTTTTACCCCACAAAAAATTTGAAAATTCTTTTTCAATTTTTTTAATAAATTTAATTGGGGGTTTAGTAACCATAATATTGTGCATTAGTGTGCTTTCTAAAACATCTTTTATTAATGTTATTCTCCCCCCCATATTTAAGAATTCTTCCTTCCATCCCGAAATTTTTCTTTTTAATTTATTTATTAAAAATTCTAAATATTCAATCTTGAGTTTACCTTCGTACCCCGGACAGCCCAAGTAAATAATCTCTCCTTTTTTATGGGAGAAACCTGTAATATTTTTAATTCTATGAGATAGTGCCATTGGTGCTTTATGAAAAATTATATATTGACATTTTTTTTATTTAATTTTTGAGCTGTTTCATTTTCTAGGCATTTTAACAAATCCATCAGATTATGTAATGACATACTACCTCCATTGGTGAAGATCATTACATCGTCTGCATATGCGAGACAACTAACTATTAGAGTATTTTTTGGTTGTCTAAATGTTCCAATGATGCCTTTCTTCATTTTATTTTTAAGATTTACTATTAGAATTTCTTGATAAATATTAAATAATAAAGGAGAGAGTGGATCTCCTTGTCTTAAGCCTCTAATCGGTTTTATTTCTTCTCCTACTTTTCCATTTGTAATAATCTTAACCCATGTATTAGATATACATCTATATATCAAATCTATCCATGTTTCAGAAAAACCCATTTTACGCATGATAAATCAAAGAGTGTCCCATTCCACTCTATCAAATGCCTTGGATAAATCTAATTTTATTATTACATTATGTCCTCTTGTTTTAGTTTCTATTTCTCTACACATTTCTTTAGCTAAACAAATATTTTCCATTATTATTCTATTCTTCATAAAACCTGTTTGTTCTTTAGAAATAATTTTGGGTAAAATTAATGTTAACCTATTTAGTAATATTTTGGCTCAGATTTTATATATTGAATTACAAAGACTAATTGGTCTAAAATCTTCCCCTATTTGTGGATTATCTATTTTAGGAATGAGAATAATGTGAAATCTTCCCCACTTCTTTCCTATTTCAGCTCCACAAAAAATGCTATTTATAGAATTTTATATATCTTTTTTAATTATCTCCCAACATACCTGAAAGAAGCAATTATTCCATCCGTCAGGGCCTGCCACACTATCCTTCACCATAGTGAAAATAGCTACTTTAATTTCTTCTTCTGCAGGAAATTTGGTTAACATGATATTATCTTCAACTGAGATATTATTTTCTATGTTCTGTATAAGTGTGTTTCCTATTAGCTCACTATTTCCATTTAATTGTTTTTCAAAAAAAATTTCAAAATAATTCTGAATATCTGTATCATTGTCCATCCACTTTCCCTCATTATCTTTTATGGCTCTAATTCTATGCTTCTGAAGTTTAAGTTTAGCTACTTTTTGAAAAAATTTTGTATTCTTATCTCCTTCTTTAAGCCATTTAATTTTAGATTTTTGTTTCCAGAAAACTTTTTCCATTAATAAATATAATTTTAATTCCGCTTGTGCTTTGCTCAAGGCTTTTCTATTGTTTATATTTTGATCTAATTCAAATTCTAATTCTCTTTTGGAAACTAAATCTTCTGCATCTTTTATATTCTTATTTATATTTCCAAAAGTTTTCTTATTCCATTTATTTAAATCTACTTTTAATCTATATAGCTTATTATTTAGGATTTGAATCGGGTTTCCTGCTACTTCTTTGTTCCAGGATTCCTTTACCCTATTCAAGAAGTCATGATGTAAACACTAGGAATTCTGAAAGCTAAAAAATCTTCTTGTGGGAACTATATTTTTAATGGTAATTAAAAGTGGGCTGTGATCACAGTAAGTTCTATTTAAATGTTTCACTTCTGTGGACCCAACTTGCTCTATCCATTTAAAATTAAATAAAACTCTATCTAATCTCGTGCATATTATACCTTTATTTTTCCAGTTGTTGCACCAAGTAAAAGGTGAGCCTAAGAATTTAGCCTCCATTAGGTTGGTTTTATTTATAATATCATTAAAGTGAGCCATGGATATCTTATTTGGGGATCTTCCGCCCTTCTTTTCTTTAAAATTTCTCACTGTGTTGAAATCACCTCCTATAATCCAATGCTTCTTCTCTTTAAATATTTGTTGCATTTCCTCCCATAATTCTTTTCTCTCTTCTTTTTAATTTTTTGAATAAACTTACGTAATTTTTTCTTTGACATCCTGACTAAAACTTAAATTGATTAATTGATCAGTTTCTTTTAGAATTTTTATGTTTAATTGATTTTTCCATAAAATCCAGATTTTACCATTATTATTAGCATACCCCTTTTCAAAACCTAATAATTCTTTATAATTCTCTAGCTGAATTTTATCTACCATATGCTCAACTAATACTATGAGATTAATCTTATACATATATACCAATTTTTTTATTCTATTTCTTGAGGGGAGATATGCAACTCCCCTTATATTCCAATATATGTAATAAAACATTATTAATGTTTTTTGCTTGCGCTCTAGTAGTGCATTTAGTTTCATATGTTCTATTTATGTATTTTTTCATATTCCTTGGTTTTTTTAAGGAGCTTAAAACTCCTCATCTCTCTGCTTTCCAATACCTACCCATTTGAATTGCCATAATTTTTAATTCTTCAATTGCCCACTCCTTACTCCCCATTTTTTGTTTTATTTTTTCTATGCCTATATCATCTTCATATGTTTGAGCTTTATGCTCATTCTCTTCACCATTCGTGTAGAGAGAAGTCAAGCTTCTTATCTCAGGTTCTTCATCCGAGTAATCTTCTATAGGGACTGCCCAACCATTATTTTTATGTGTTTTATTTCTCATGTAAATTCTAGTTCTTTTATTTAAATATGAATTTTTTTAAGCATTTCTCTTCTTTTTGTTTCCTCTATAGCAAGTGCTGCCTTATCTTCTTCAGTCTCCTCCTTCTTATATTCAATTAATTTTAATTTATCAACTTCATCATTCGGTTCTTCTAAGTCAGCAGTTTGTGTAAATTGAGGTTTTTTTTTTGATATGTAACTATCTCTCCCCTCCTCCCTACATCCATCATTCTATCATCTCTCCTCTATTTATCTTGGGCTCTTCTTTTCCTCACCAAACAATCATCTAAACTGTGTCCCAGTTTCCTGCAACATGCACAAAAGGATGGAAGGTTTTCTAGAATAACTTGCTGCCATAAAACTCCTCCATTCGTGTCTCCAATCCAGATTCTAGAAGGAATGGGTTTCTGTAAATCCACCTCCACACATATTCGTGCTACACTTGGCCTGGATAGTGTAGCAGTGGCACCATCGAGTAAAAGAGGAGAGCCCAAAGTGCATGCAATGTGATATAATGCATATTTATCAAAGAAGTGTATCGGGAGCATGGGAAACAAGAACCATACAGGAGCAGCCGAAGATTCTTCCTTTGTAGAAAAGTTAGGTGTCCATTTGAATGTTCTCATGGGATAACCCATGATATACAAGTCGCCTTTAAGCCATAATCGATGAAAATCTTCCTCCGAATATAGTTGTAATAGAACATATTTGTCGTCGATGAGTCGAATTTTAATCAACATTTTGAGCTTCAAAGAATCAAAAAAAGCACGAATATCATCAATACACGGTCGCCCATGTGAGAATTTGCCCACGAGAGTGAGTTTATGAGGTTCAGTGAGCTTATGTAAATCTTCCGCCGAAAAAAATATCGAGGGTTCCTCGATATTTTTTGCGTGAATCTCTGAGGAAGAAAACACTGTTTGCGCGTTCTTCTTAAAAAAATCCAATAAGGATTTCTTATTTGTTAAGTAATCCATTTCCATCGAATTCAGCATAAAATTTGCTTCTTCTCCTTCAAAAATCGCAGTTTCTCTCTCTAGAAATCAAATTTTCTCTCTCTAGAAGTTGAGAGCATTTTTCAAAGAAAAAACGGCATTTTTTTCAAATTTTTGACTTCTCCTTCTTCTTCTTCTTCTTCTTTCTTCTTCTTCTTCTTCTTCATTCTTCTTCTTCTTCTTATTCTTCTTATTCTTCTTCTTCTTTCTTCTTCTTCTTCTTTCTTCTTCTTCTTCTTCTTTCTTCTTCTTCTTCTTCTTCTTTCTTCTTCTTCTTCTTCTTACTACATCTTCTTCTTCTTTCTTCTTCTTCTTCTTCTTCTTACTTCTTCTTCTTCTTCTTCTTTCTTCTTCTTTTTCTTCTTCTTCTTCTTCTTTCTTCTTCTTCTTCTTCTTCTTCTTCTTTCTTCTTCTTCTTCTTCTTCTTTCTTCTTTCTTCTTCTACTTCTTCTTCTTACTTCTTCTTCTTCTTCTTCTTCTTCTTCTTTCTTCTTCTTCTTCTTACTTCTTCTTCTTATTTCTACTTTTTCTTCTTCTTCTTACTTCTTCTTCTTATTTCTACTTTTTCTTCTTCTTCTTTCTTCTTCTTCTTCTTCTTCTTCTTCTTTCTTCTTCTTCTTCTTCTTTCTTCTTTTTCTTCTTCTTCTTATTTCTTCTTCTTCTTCTTCTTTCTTCTTCTTATTTCTTCTTCTTCTTCTTCTTTCTTCTTCTTCTTCTTCTTCTTCTTTTTCTTTCTTCTTCTTCTTCTTCTTCTTTCTTCTTCTTCTTCTTTCTTCTTCTTCTTCTACTTCTTACTTCTTCTTCTTCTTCTTCTTCTTCTTCTTCTTTCTTCTTTTTCTTCTTCTTCTTCTTTCTTCTTCTTCTTCTTCTTCTTTCTTCTTCTACTTCTTACTTCTTCTTCTTCTTCTTCTTCTTCTTCTTCTTTCTTCTTCTTCTTCTTCTTTCTTCTTCTTCTTCTTCTTCTTCTTCTTCTTCTTCTTTCTTCTTCTTCTCCTTCTTTCTTCTTCTTCTTCTTCTTCTTCTTACTACTACTACTTCTTCTTCTTCTTACTACTACTACTACTACTACTTCTTCTTCTTCTTCTTACTACTACTTCTTCTTCTTCTTCTTCTTTCTTCTTCTTCTTCTTCTTCTTCTTCTTTCTTCTTCTTCTTTCTTCTTCTTCTTCTTCTTTCTTCTTCTTCTTCTTCTTCTTTCTTCTTCTCTTCTTTCTTCTTCTTCTTCTTTCTTCTTCTTCTTCTTATACTTTCTTCTTCTTCTTCATCTTTTCTCTTCTCTCTCCTTCTTCTTCTTCTTCTCCTTCTTCTTCTTCTTCTCCTTCTCATTATTATTATATATTATTATTATTTTAAAGCTTGTTTTATTAAATTTATGTCCTCTCTTTTGGCGGAGGAATACTTTTTTACAAACTATTAGCTACCCTTTACCCCTTTACACCCTTCCAATTCAATAAATTTATTATGAGCCTATTTCTATCCTTCTAGGAACACTTTATGAGATACATAATTCTCTTAATTTTAAAAGCTGATTTGTTGTTTCATTTCCTTGCTTTTCTGCCTAATTCATGCTTCTTTCACTCTAGTGTAGTGAATCTGCCCCTCCCTATTCTTAATCTTTGTGGTTCCTCATTAGCATCCTTTTCCTTGTTAACTACCTTCTCTCAGCCACTCTTTATCCTTCAACTCAACACTTCATACCCTGCAAAAAGAATGCAAACAAGCAGAAAAAAACCAGCTATCCCCTTACCTTTTGGCTTGCCCCAGTCCATTGCCGCATGAGTTGTTGCTGCCTTTTCCTAGCCCTTTCCATGCTCCATTCTGCTGCAAACTTATACCATGACCTACAATCTTGACCTCATCCACTACCGTTTCTCATACAACCAGAAAAACCTCCCATTCTAGGCATATTCACTGTTCATTTGTCTAAAAGCATACATTTGTCCAAGTTACAGACATATCCTAGACCTACATAAAATAATGCAAATAAAATTATTTCTTGCATCTCTTCCCAGCTCCTTTGAACCTTTCGCTTCCCCTCCATGAGTTGATTTTACTTTACCCGCAGCTACCTGCTCCTCAAGAAAACACGACACACTACACATAATCAGCACAAAACGTACCTTTCTCGGGATATGAACCTGTCTTCTCCCGCCATTGCTGTCTCTTTTTATGTTTCTCTGAGTTAGATGCTGTATACCTGTATCACAGAGACAAAACAGTACAAACAATATTTTGTCTCCTTAACATGTGCCCATAGTACTTTCTTGAACGCTGGAAATCCTCACATATGGGTATGCCATTTTATCAGCTTAGCCACCCCTAAGAACTTTTTTAGGAATATTACCCCCGTTAAATTCTTGTGTACCCCTATGTATACGCTCCTTTGCCAGCTTATCTGCTAGTGCATGATCTCCCTGTATAGATGTGAAATTGTGGCCTCTAGCTCTTCCATTAAGTCTCTTATTTTTCCGTGTCTTCCTCATATCTCCACATTTATAATCTTTTTGAAGCTAACCCTTCTAGAAGCTTTGAGTCTACCTGAATATGTATCTTTTTTAGATTTAGCTCTTTGCAAATCTGGAGTCCCCTAAGTAAGGCTTGTATCTCAGACTGTAAGGCTGAATTAGCCTTATTCTTCATTGTAAAAGCTTTTATAATCATGCCTTGTGCATCCCTAATCACTCATCCTCCACCCGCTATACCCGTGTCCCTATTTAAAACTACCATCTGTGTTGAGGGCAAATGTTTCAAATGGTGGTTTAACCCAAGAAACTCTTTTTAGACCTAACCCACCCCTCTTTTTTAATGCTCAGCCCCCATTTAATTCTCAGGTTTTTTGATGTATTAATGTTATTAGTTATAATCAGCTTTAGGCCGAAATAATTGAGATTTCTTTCTTTATATCCTTCAGAATCTCTTCTGAATTCATCTCTATCCCTTCATACCTACTTTTATTCCTGCTTTCCATAACACCAAATGATTACTGAGGGATGTTACTCTTAAACCAGGCTTGAACTTGAACTTTTGGGTTTCTCGCCTATACCAGTATACCACTATATATTCTTGTTTTTCAACTTTTGACCGTTCCCTGTGTTATCTAACTGACTCCACATCTCCCCTGCTATTTTTCCATTCAAAAAGAGAAGATCAGGGCTTTCTATTGCTGAATGGCAGCATTCACATCTCGAGGCTAGCTTTATGCCTTTCCTTTGTATATTTAGGTCTTCTGGGTGTGGCTTCTATGAGCATTCTCCACATTAAGGTTTTCATTTTCTATGGAGTGTCCCCTTTCCAAAATACCTTAAGATCGGTCTATGCTGTGCTTGTTTCTTAATATATTCTTTGCTGATTGTAAGGGTGAATTTCGATCTGTGTTTAATGTCCATTTCCAACCACTTTTATTTAATTTGGAATGAGGCCTCTACCAAATCTTTTTGTTTTATCATTAATTTCCATGCTTTTGATGCTTTCTTTGAGACTTTCAGTTGCTCTTCTTCCCATCCATACTTGGCAGGCATAAAACGTGCCCACAGGCTATTATTTTCTTTCAGCCTCCACCAGCTTTTACAGGCCGATGCACTAGCCATATCAGTAAGACTAGTAAATCCTAGGCATGCTTCTTCAGTGGGAACAAAGATGTTCCCACTTTCGCCAATGTAGTTTTGGCTTACCTTCCCTCTTTCCCATAAGAAATCTGTCATCTCCTTTTCCAGTCTTTTTATGATCTTTTTTAAAGGATGTATAACAGTTAATATATGTGCAAGTGAGCCATGTAATACGTGTTTAATTAGTATTATTCTACCTCCCATGCTTAAAAGATTTTCCTTCCAGCCTGCTATTTTTTCTTTAATTCTCCCGACCTGATAACTTAAATATTCTTCTTTATCTTCCTTCAATATAGGGCAGCCTAGGTACATTAATTCACCCTCTTTTGGGTGAAACCTGTAATATTAAGGACCGTTTGGGCAACTTATCCGGTGCTTTTTCCACGAGGATACATTGGACACTTCTTTATATTTAAGTTTGTCATGGTTTCCTCTTCTAGCGTGGTGCAATAATTCCATCAAATTTATAAGAGATTTCCTGCTGGCATTTGGGAATAATAATCACGTCGTCTGCATATGCCAGGCAACAAACTCGAGGGGTATTCTTAGGTTGCCTAAACATTAGTATGTTCTTCTTTTTCCATTTCATCTTTTAAATTTATTAGTAGTGTTTCCAAGTAAATATTAAATCAAATAAGGTGATAGAGGATCTCCTTGCCTTAAGCCTTTCACAGGCTTAAACTCCTTCCCTATCTCCCCATTAATTATGATCTTAACCATAGCTTGATATACATCTATACATTAAATCTATCCAAAATTCCGAAAACCCCCTCTTCCGCATTATGAAGCATAAAATTGACCATTCAACCCTATCAAAAGCTTTTGACAGATCAAGTTTTAAGGCCACATTGTGACCCCTTGCTTTGGCCCCAACTTCTCTCATCATTTCTGATGCTAGGCTTATATTTTCCATTATCAATTTATTTTTGACAAAGCCAAATTGTTCTTGTGAGATTATGTAAGGAAAAATAGCACTAAGTCTATTTTGTAACAGCTTTGTTAGAATCTTGTAAAATGAGTTACACAAGCTAATTGGACGAAAGTCCTCACATTTTTGTGGGTTTTCAGTTTTTGGAATAAGAACAATGAACGAGCTTTGCCCATGATTTTGTGATCTCTGCTCCTGCAAATATCCAGTTTATAGCCTGTAACAAGTCTAATTTAATAATATGCCAGCATGATTGAAAAAAAACATTATTCCATCCATCTAGTCCTGTTGCACTGTCTTTATTCATACCAAATACGGCTGCCCTTACTTCCTCTTCTTCCGGAAATTCAGTCAGCTTCACATTATCACTATCCGTCACTTTCTGTTTTTATTTTTTGCATTAAACTATTCCCTTCTCGCCTCATATTTTCACACAAAGTGTTTTTTAAATATCCTTCTAGCTATACTTTTATCTCATCTCCTTTTTTGACCCATTTACCTTCCGAGTTTTTATAGCTTTTATCTTTTGTTTGGGGACTTGATTTTTACCATAGTATGAAAAATTTGGTATTATTATCTCCTTCCTTTAACCATTTGCTCCTAGCTCTCTGTTTCCAGAAAAACCTCTTCCATGTTTATGCTAAGTCTTAATTCCTGCCTGTGCCCTGGCTTAAGTCTTGTCTACTCTCCTCATTTTGATCTCTCTCCTATTCTATTTCGCTTTTCTCCACCTTCTCCTCTGCCTGTATAATATTTCTATTAATATTCCAAATATTTCCTTATTCCATGTGGTCAACCTAATTTTTAGTCTACGCATTTTTATCGCTAAAAACTTGTAGTGGATTTCCTGTCGCTTGTTTCTGTGCCATGAATTTTTGACTACTGTTTCAAAGTTCTCATGCAAGCCCACATGTTTTGGAATTTGAAGGATTTTTTAGGCTTGTAATTATACTGGCAAGTCAAGAGTATAGGACTATGATCAGAACAAGTTTTTATTTAAATGTTTAATAGCTGTAGATCCATGTGAATCTAACCATTTTGCATTAAACAAAAACCTATCCAGTCTAGCCCAAATTGCCCCCAGTTTTCTAGTTATTACACCATGTATATTTTGCCCCTATAACATCTAACTCTATTAGGGTTAGCATAGCGATTGCCTCATTAAATTGTGACATCGCCTCTGTATCGGGGTGTCTTGCTCCTTTTTTCTCGCTAGGACTTCTTATCGCATTGAAGTCACCTCCAATAATCCATGGAAGATCTTTCTCAGTTATTTCTTTATATCCTGCCATAGTATTTTCCGCCCTTCTTTAGAGTTTTTTGCATAAAATTGCCGACATTAAAATTCTATATTATATAACTTTAAAGTGTATTAATTGCTCTGTATCTTTAACAAACTAAGTTCAATCCTACTATCCCACATGATCCAAATTTTCCATTCAAATTTACTATGGCATTATCAAATCCATCAGGTTTTTATATTTATCTAATTGATTTTATACTTACCATTGGTTCAGTTATAATTACTATCTTTAATTGTAAATTTTAATAAGCTTTTTTAGTCTATTCAAGTGGGTGTGTGGCCACACCTCTAACATTCCAATATAAACAGCTATCCATTACCTGCTGATTTTTTCTACGCTCTCGTTGTGCACTTTGAATCATAATGCATGTTTATGTATTTCTTCATGTTTCTCGGGGTTTGGTTGTGCTAGTGCAAATAACCCGATTCCGTGTCTTTGCCTTAAGCTTTTGCAAGTTTTGTGCCATTATTTAAGCTCCTCATTGCCTCTTCTCTTGTACATGAGTCCCATTCTTTCTATGGTCATTTCCAAATCCTTGGGGTTTTTTTG
>JAREIK010000121.1:46522-91632 GCA_029783825.1 Sapria himalayana | reverse complement strand
TTATTCTTTGTATTTTTCATATTTATTCTTATTCTTCATTTCATTTTATTTTTCTTATTATTCATATTCTTAAATTATTTGTATTCTTCTTATTCTTCTTATTCTTCGTATTCTTTTGATTCTTCTTTTTCTTAATTTTCTTTTTATTCTTCTAATTATTCTTATTATTCTTATTATTCTTATTCTTTTGTTTTCTTATTCTTCTATTTTTCTTATTCTTTTTATTTTTTTATTCTTTTTTTTCTTGTCCTTATTCTTCTTATTTTGTATTCTTTATTTTTTCTTGTTCTACTTATTCATCAAATTCTTCTTATACTTTAATATTTTTATTATTCTTATTCTTCTTGTTCTTCTTATTCTTCTTATTCTTATTGTTCTTCTTATCTTTCTTATTCTTCTTATTCTTTTATTCTTCTATTTCTTCTTATTATTCTTATTCTTCTTATTCTTCTTATTCTTCTTATTCTACTTATATCCTTATTCTTCTTATTCTTGTTATTCTTCTTATTCTTATTATTGTATTCTTCTTATTCTTATAATTCTTCGTATTTTTCATATTGATATTATTCTACTTATTCTTTTTCTTCTTTTTATTCTTATACTTCTTATTTTTCTTATTCTTCTTATTATTCTTATAATTTTTATTCTACTCTTTCTTCTATTCTTCTTATTCTTCTTATTCTTCTTATTCTTCTTATTCTTCTTATTCTTCTTATTCTTCTTATTCTTCTATTCTTCTTATCTCTTATTCTTCTATTCTTCTTATTCTTCTATTCTTCTTATTCCTTCTTATTCTTCTTATTCTTCTTATCCTTCTTATTTTTCTTATTCTTCTTATTCTTCTTATTTTTCTTATTTTTTATTATTTTTGTTAATCTTCTTATTCTTCTTATTCAAAATTCGTTTTATTCTTTTTATTCATTTTATTAATCTTTTTCTTCATATCTTCTTATTCAATAATTTTCTTATTACATAATTCTTGTTATTCTACTTATTCTTCTTATTATTCTTATTCTACATATTCTTTTTTATTCATCTTATTCTTCTTTATACTTTAATTCCTCTTATTCTTCTTATTCTTTTTATTCTCATAATTCTACTTATTCTTCTTATCTTTCATATTCTTTTTATTCTTCCATATTCAACTTATTCTTCTTATTCTCGTTATTCTTCTTATTCTTCAAAATCTTCTTATTCTACTTATTTTTTTATTTCTTCTAATTTTTCTTTTTTTATTATTCTTCTTATTATTCTTATTCTTCTTATTTTATTATTATTTTTTGTTTTTATTTTATTATTCTTCATATTCTTCTTATCTACTTATTTTTATTATTCTTTTTATTATTCTTATTCTTCTTATTTTTCTTATTTTTCTTATTTTTCTTATTATTCTTATCTTATTATTCTTCTTATTCTTCTTATTGTACTTATTCTTCATGTTATTTTTATTCTAATTGTTCTTCTTATTCTTATAATTATTCTTATTTTATATTCTTATTATTCTTCTGTTTCTTTTTATTCTTCTGAATCTACGTATTCTTTTTTTTTCTTTTTAGTATTATTATTCTTCTTAATAGTTTCTTATTTTTTGTTATTCATTTTATTTATTTTATTCTTCTATTTTCCCCTATTCATTTTTTTTTTATTATCCTATTTATTATTTTTATTTTCTTATTATTCTTAATTTTTTATTTTTCTTATTCTTCATTTTATTCTTATTTTTTTAATATTTTTATTCTTCTTATAATTCATATTCTTCTTATTCTTCTTATTCTTTTATTCTTCTTATTCTTCTTATTCTTTTTATTCTTCTTATTCTTCTTAATTTTTTTCTTCTTATTCTTTTTATTCTTATATCCTTCTTATTCTTCTTATTCTTCATATTCTTCTTAATTTTCTTATGTTTCTTTTTTATTCTTCTTATTCTTCTTATTCTTCTTATTCTTCTTATTATTCTTATTCTTCTTATTCTTCTTATTCTTCTTATTCTTTTTTTTTCTTTTTCTTCTTATTCTTCATATTCTTCTTATTCTTCTTATTGTTCATATTGTTTCTTATTTTTCCTTATTCGTATTATTTTATTTTTCTTATTCTCTTATTCTTCTATCTTCTTATTCGTCTTATTCTTCTTATTCTTCTTTATTTCTTCTTCTTCTTATTCTTCATATTCTTCTTTTTCTTCTTATTCTTCTTATTCTTTTTTTTTCTTCTTATTCGACTTATTCTTCTTATTATTTTTATTCTACTTATTCTTCTAATTTTTCTTTTTTTTATACTTGTTAATCTTTTTATTCTTCTTATCAATAATTCTTATTATTCTTATTATTCATCTTATTAATTTTTTTATTCGTATTCATTTTATTCAATAATTCTTCTTATTCTATAATTATTATTATTTTTCTTATTCTTTCTTATTCTATTTATTCTTCTTATAATTCTCATTTTTCTTATTATTTTTTATTCTTCTTATTCTTTTTATTCTTCTTATCCTTCTTAATCCTCTAATTCCTCTTATTATTTTTATTCTTCTTATTCTTCTTATTATTTTTATTCTTTTTATTTTTATTATTCTTCATATTCTACTTATTCCTATTATTTTTCTTATTATTCTTATTCTTCTTATTCTTCTTATTTTTTTTTATTTTTCGTATTATTATTATTCTTATTATTCTTCTTATTCTTCTTATTGTACTTATTCTTCATATTATTTTTATTCTAATTATTCTTCTTATTCTTATAATTATTCTTATTTTTTTTATTCTTATTATTCTTCTGTTTCTTTTTATTCTTCTGAATCAACTTATTCTTCTTTTCTTATTATTATTATTATTCTTCTTCTTAATATGTTTCTTATTTTTGTTATTCATTTGTATTTCTTTTATTCTTCTTTTTTTTGGAAAGTTTATTTATTAATTATAACCCTCTCTTTTGGCAGAGGAATACCATTTTTACAAGTTATATCTACCCTTTCCCTTTTTACACCCATTTCCGACTACTAAAAAGAAAAACTATGTAACTTAGTTTTATTTCTAATATACAATTTGTGCTTTAATTCCTCGTAGTTCAATAATGACTTATCTGATCATTTCAGCTCCTCGAATTTTTCTTTAATGATTTGAGGACTCTCTCACCCTTTCTCATTGAAGCCTTTGATGTATATATTATGCTTTTACGTTCCTCCCCTAGCTTCTTTAAGAAAATCTTTCACTCTCTTTGTTCCTTTCTTTGTTTTGCTATAATTGTTGTTTCAATCTCTTACAAATCCGTATATGATCTGCTGCAAACCTGTTCTTTGGCTAATCTACATAGGATCAAGTATATCATATCCTTATCATTAAAGTACCCAATTCCCTCATTACCCGTATGCATTTCAAATTAGCTTTAAAATATAAATTTTCTTTTTCCTCCTTGCTTGACCCGTGTTCTGGCTTCATAATGCTTGATTCCAGCCTTACAATATGTAGTCCCTAGTCAATGCTATATTTGTATGTGAAACCGTCTCGATAACAAGCATACTTTCATCTTTATTTTTCTGTTGAGCCTTGATTGCTTCATTCATCTTTAACTTTTGCATGAGTGTAGTCGACCGATGACATAACAGACAAAAAATTACAGACTTCTGGGGCATAATAATAAAACTATAGCAACCTTATTAACACATCAGACACCATGACAGAAACATTAATAACACAGACTCCATGACAGCAAAACATTACAGACTCCAAGGCAATAGCACTACAGAAACAGTAAAGAACTATAGTCCTTGCTGTGCTTTAATCCCCTTCTTGTAAGTTGAAGACCTGCATAGAAAGAAAATGCTACCTGCCTATGTTTTCCCCATCTCTTACCTTATTAACCCTTCCCAATAAATATATATTATGACAGCTTAACTGACTTTTGATTAGAACCAATCCTACCTCATTTTAAGTAACACAAATCCTACCAATCTGTACATCATTGATAGCTTCAACAGATCTGTAGGAATCACCCCTCAGGGCCAGGGTGATTAATTATATAAAGCATTCCTTATCTGCATATGATTAGTGTACAAGCAGGTCCAAAAAAATAACTAAAAATAGAAATTAACAAATCATACTCTTATCTTCCTAACTGTAAGGGAGTTCTTTACTGTCCATTTTTATTGTGCCTATATATTATTTTGGAAGAGTCAATTCATTATACTCCTTATCTCCTTTGATTCTTCCATCCTTGGCTAATACATCCGCTAAGACATTAGCCTTTCTAAAAATATGTTTTATAGTAAAATCTAATGAATTTATTTCATATAAAAGTTCTTCTATTTCATGTTCATACCTCCACATTAATGTCTTTTTGTTAATTAAATTAACAACGATTTTAGAATCTATTAGAATATCTATTTTTTAATACCATTATTTTTACATATTCTTATACCCTCTCTTAAGGCAAATATTTCAGCATTAAGTGCCGATGATGCTTGTAACTTCCTCGTAATGGCTAAGAGCACATTACCCTCAAAGTTTCTTATTACGCCTCCTCCTCCTGCTGCTCCTATATCTCGATCAAAGCTGCCATCTGTATTTAAAGCAAAGCTTTCTTTCGATGGTTTTTCCCATTTTATAACTATTATTTTAAATTGTTTAAATAGTTTTTCTTTTAAGTTCCAGTAATTTAAAGTATCTTTATCTAACTTCGAGCCCTGTGAATTTAATGGATAAGACTCTGAAATTTTTCTTGTCTCCTCTTTTATATCCTTCCAGATATCCTCTATTGACATGCTTTGACCCTCAAATCTACTTTTATTTCTGGCCTTCCAGATACACCAAATAGCTATTTGAGGGACATTATTTTTAATCCAATTCTCTGCAGAGCTTGTAGCTTTCAATTTAAACCATTATTGAAGTCTGCAATTGAGATTAAGTTGTTCATATTTTATATGCATTTCTATTCCTAGATTCTTCCATATTTCTGCTGCTATTTTACCATGTGAGAAGAGATGATCAAGAGTTTCCATCTTATTTGCACAACAGTCACATCTAGAAATTATCTGAATTCCTTTCTTTTTTAAATTAATATCAATTGGAATGATATTAGACAGGACCCTCCATGTGAAAGTTTTAATTTTTTGCGGATTATCATTATTCCAGATCCATTTGAATAATATTTTCTCTTCTTGTTTTTTCCTTATTGCATTTTTGGCTGAATTAAGTGAGAATGTTCCTTCTGGCGTTAAGGTCCATCTCCATCCTTTATTTGTAAGTTTAGAATGTTTCTCCACTAGTTCTCTTTGTTTAAGCATTTGAACCCAAACCTGAGAACTCTTGCTTACCCTTTTTTCTTTATTAGTATCATCATTTATACAGTATTTTGCTCTCATAAATTCTGACCATAAGCTATCATTTTCTTTTAATCTCCACCATCTTTTGCTTGCCCATGCTTTAGCTAAATCAATGAGATTAACAAATCCCAAACCAGCCTCTTGAACAGGATAACATAAGTCTTTCCATTTTTTCCAATGTAGTTTATATTTGCCCTCTTTTTACCCCACAAAAAATTTGAAAATTCTTTTTCAATTTTTTAATAAATTTAATTGGGGGTTGAGTAACCATAATATTGTGCATTAATGTGCTTTCTAAAACATGTTTTATTAATGTTATTCTCCCCCCCATATTTACAAATTCTTCCTTCCATCCCGAAATTTTTCTTTTTAATTTATTTATTAAAAATTCTAAATATTCAATCTTGAGTTTACCTTCGTACACCGGACAGCCCAAGTAAATAATCTCTCCTTTTTTTATGGGAGAAACCTGTAATATTTTTAATTCTATGAGATAGTGCCGTTGGTGCTTTATGACAAATTATATATTGACATTTTCTTTTATTTAATTTTTGACCTGTTTCATTTTCTAAGCATTTTAACAAATCCATCAGATTATGTAATGATCTACTACCTCCATTGGTGAAGATCATTACATCAGTCTGCATATGCGAAGACAACTAACTATTGGAGTATTTTTTTGGTTGTCTAAATGTTCCAATGATGCCTTTCTTCATTTTATTTTTAAGATTTACTATTAGAATTTCCAGATAAATATTAAATAACAAAGGAGAGAGTGGATCTCCTTGTCTTAAGCCTCTAATCGGTTTTATTTCTTCTCCTACTTTTCCATTTGTAATAATCTTAACCCATGTATTAGATATACATCTATATATCAAATCTATCCATGTTTCAGAAAAACCTCATTTTACGCATGATAAAGCAAGAGTGTCCCATTCCACTCTATCAAATGCTTTGGATAAATCTAATTTTATTATTACATTATGTCCTCTTGTTTTAGTTCCTATTTCTCTACACATTTCTTTAGCTAAACAAATATTTTCCATTATTATTCTATTCTTCATAAAACCTGTTTGTTCTTTAGAAATAATTTTGGGTAAAATTAATGTTAACCTATTTTGTAATATTTTGGCTAAGATTTTATATATCGAATTACAGAGACTAATTGGTCTAAAATCTTCCCCTATTTGTGGATTATCTATTTTAGGAATGAGAATAATGTGAAATCTTCCCCACTTCTTTCCTATTTCAGCTCCACAAAAAATGCTATTTATAGCATTTTCTATATCTTTTTTAATTATCTCCCAACATACCTGAAAGAAGCAATTATTCCATCCGTCAGGGCCTGCCACACTATCCTTGTCCATAGTGAAAATAGCTGCTTTAATTTCTTCTTCTGCTGGAAATTTGGTTAACATGATATTATCTTCAACTGAGATATTATTTTCTATGTTCTGTATAAGTGTGTTTCCTATTAGCTCACTATTTCCATTTAATTGTTTTTCAAAAAAATTTCAAAATAATTCTGAATATCTGTATCATTGTCCATCCACTTTCCCTCATTATCTTTTATGGCTCTAATTCTATGCTTCTGAAGTTTAAGTTTAGCTACTTTTTGAAAAAATTTTGTATTCTTATCTCCTTCTTTAAGCCATTTAATTTTAGATTTTTGTTTCCAGAAAACTTCTTTCCATTAATAAATATAATTTTAATTCCGCTTGTGCTTTGCTCAAGGCTTTTCTATTGTTTATATTTTGATCTAATTCAAATTCTAATTCTCTTTTGGAAACTAAATCTTCTGCATCTTTTATATTCTTATTTATATTTCCAAAAGTTTCTTATTCCATTTATTTAAATCTACTTTTAATCTATATAGCTTATTATTAGGATTTGAATCGGGTTTCCTGCTACTTCTTTGTTCCAGGATTCCTTTACCCTATTCAAGAAGTCATGATGTAAACACTAGGAATTCTGAAAGCTAAAAATCTTCTGTGGGAACTATATTTTTAATGGTAATTAAAAGTGGGCTGTGATCACAGTAAGTTCTATTTAAATGTTTCACTTCTGTGGACCCAACTTGCTCTATCCATTTAAAATTAAATAAAACTCTATCTAATCTCGTGCCATATTATACCTTTATTTTTCCAGTTGTTGCACCAAGTAAAAGGTGAGCCTAAGAATTTAGCCTCCATTAGGTTGGTTTTATTTATAATATCATTAAAGTGAGCCATGGATATCTTATTTGGGGATCTTCCGCCCTTCTTTTCTTTAAAATTTCTCACTGTGTTGAAATCACCTCCTATAATCCAATGCTTCTTCTCTTTAAATATTTGTTGCATTTCCTCCCATAATTCTTTTCTCTCTTCTTTTTTATTTTTTGAATAAACTTATCGTAATTTTTCTTTGACATCCTGACTAAAACTTAAATTGATTAATTGATCAGTTTCTTTTAGAATTTTTATGTTTAATTGATTTTTCCATAAAATCCAGATTTTACCATTATTATTAGCATACCCCTTTTCAAAACCTAATAATTCTTTATAATTCTCTAGCTGAATTTTATCTACCATATGCTCAACTAATACTATGAGATTAATCTTATACATATATACCAATTTTTTTATTCTATTTCTTGAGGGGAGATATGCAACTCCCCTTATATTCCAATATATGTAATTAAAACATTATTAATGTTTTTTGCTTGCGCTCTAGTAGTGCATTTAGTTTCATATGTTCTATTTATGTATTTTTTCATATTCCTTGGTTTTTTTAAGGAGCTTAAAACTCCTCCTCTCTCTGCTTTCCAATCCCTACCCATTTGAATTGCCATAATTTTTAATTCTTCAATTGCCCACTCCTTATTCCCCATTTTCTGTTTTAGTTTTTCTATGCCTATATCATCTTTATATGTTTGAGCTTTATGCTCATTCTCTTCCCCATCCGTGTAGAGAGAAGTCAAGCTTCTTATCTCAGGTTCTTCATCCGAGTAATCTTCTATAGGGACTGCCCAACCATTATTTTTATGTGTTTTATTTCTCATGTAAATTCTAGTTCTTTTATTTAAATCTGAATTTTTTTAAGCATTTCTCTTCTTTTTGTTTCCTCTATAGCAAGTGCTGCCTTATCTTCTTCAGTCTCCTCCTTCTTATATTCAATTAATTTTAATTTATCAACTTCATCATTCTGTTCTTCTAAGTGAGCAGTTTGTGTAAATTGAGGTTTTTTTTTGATATGTAACTATCTCTCCCCTCCTCCCTACTGCCATCATTCTATCATCTCTCCTCTGTTTATCTTCGGCTCTTCTTTTCCTCACCAAACAATCATCTAAACTGTGTCCCAGTTTCCTGCAACATGCACAGAAGGATGGAAGGTTTTCTAGAATAACTTGCTGCCATAAACCTCCTCCATTCGTGTCTCCAATCCAGATTCTAGAAGGAATGGGTTTCTGTAAATCCACCTCCACACATATTCGTGCTACACTTGGCCTGGATAGTGTAGCAGTGGCACCATCGAGTAAAAGAGGAGAGCCCAAAGTGCATGCAATGTGATATAATGCATATTTATCAAAGAAGTGTATCGGGAGCATGGGAAACAAGAACCATACCGGAGCAGCCGAAGATTCTTCCTTTGTAGAAAAGTTAGGTGTCCATTTGAATGTTCTCATGGGATAACCCATGATATACAAGTCGCCTTTAAGCCATAATCGATGAAAATCTTCCTCGAATATAGTTGTAATAGAACATATTTGTCGTCGATGAGTCGAATTTTAATCAACATTTTGAGCTTCAAAGAATCAAAAAAAGCACGAATATCATCAATACACGGTCGCCCATGTGAGAATTTGCCCACGAGAGTGAGTTTATGAGGTTCAGTGAGCTTATGTAAATCTTCCGCCGAAAAAATATCGAGGGTTCCTCGATATTTTTTGCGTGAATCTCTGAGGAAGAAAACACTGTTTGCGCGTTCTTCTTAAAAAATCCAATAAGGATTTCTTATTTGTTAAGTAATCCATTTCCATCGAATTCAGCATAAAAATTTGCTTCTTCTCCTTCAAAAATCGCAGTTTCTCTCTCTAGAAATCAAATTTTCTCTCTCTAGAAGTTGAGAGCATTTTTCAAAGAAAAAACGGCATTTTTTTCAAATTTTTGACTTCTCCTTCTTCTTCTTCTTTCTTCTTTCTTCTTCTTCTTCTTCTTCATTCTTCTTCTTCTTCTTATTCTTTTCTTCTTCTTTCTTCTTCTTCTTCTTCTTCTCTTCTTCTTTCTTTCTTCTTCTTCTTCTTCTTTCTTTTCTCTTCTTCTTACTATCTTCTTCTTCTTTTTCTTCTTCTTCTTCTTCTTACTCTTCTTCTTCTTCTTCTTTTTCTTCTTTTTCTTCTTCTTCTTCTTCTTTCTTCTTCTTTTCTTCTTCTTCTTCTTCTTTCTTCTTTTTCTTTCTTCTTCTTCTTCTTTCTTCTTCTTCTCTTCTTCTTCTCTTTCTTCTTCTACTTCTTCTTCTTTCTTCTTCTTCTTCTTCTTCTTCTCTTCTTCTTCTTCTTCTTACTTCTTCTTCTTATTTCTACTTTTTCTTCTTCTTCTTACTTCTTCTTCTTATTTCTACTTTTTCTTCTTCTTTCTTCTTCTTCTTCTTTTCTTCTTCTTTTCTTCTTCTTCTTTTTCTTCTTTTCTTCTTCTTCTTATTTCTTCTTCTTCTTCTTCTTTCTTCTTCTTATTTCTTCTTCTCTTCTTCTTTTCTTCTTCTTCTTCTTCTTCTTCTTTTTCTTTCTTCTTCTTCTTCTTCTTCTTTCTTCTCTTCTTCTTTCTTCTTCTTCTTCTACTTCTTATTCTTCTTCTTCTTCTTCTTCTTCTTCTTCTTTCTTCTTTTTCTTCTTCTTCTTCTTTCTTCTTCTTCTTCTTCTTCTTCTTTCTTCTTCTACTTCTTACTTCTTCTTCTTCTTCTTCTTCTTCTTCTTCTTTCTTCTTCTTCTTCTTCTTTCTTCTTCTTCTTCTTCTTCTTCTTCTTCTTCTTCTTTCTTCTTCTTCTCCTTCTTTCTTCTTCTTCTTCTTCTTCTTCTTACTACTACTACTTCTTCTTCTTCTTCTTACTACTACTACTACTACTACTTCTTCTTCTTCTTCTTACTACTACTACTTCTTCTTCTTCTTCTCTTTCTTCTTCTTCTTCTTTCTTCTTCTTCTTCTTCTTTCTTCTTCTTCTTTCTTCTTCTTCTTCTTCTTTCTTCTTCTTCTTCTTCTTTCTTTCTTCTTCTTCTTCTTTCTTCTTCTTCTTCTTTCTTCTTCTTCTTCTTATTACTTCTTCTTCTTCTTCTTCATCTTCTTCTCCTTCTCCTCTCCTTCTTCTTCTTCTTCTCCTTCTTCTTCTTCTTCTCCTTCTCATTATTATTATTATTATTATTATTATTTTAAAGCTTGTTTTATTAAATTTATGTCCTCTCTTTTGGCGGAGGAATACTTTTTTTACAAACTATTAGCTACCCTTTACCCCTTTACACCCTTCCAATTCAATAAATTTATTATGAGCCTATTTCTATCCTTCTAGGAACACTTTATGAGATACATAAATTCTCTTAATTTTAAAAGCTGATTTGTTGTTTCATTTCCTTGCTTTTCTGCCTAATTCATGCTTCTTTCACTCTAGTGTAGTGAATCTGCCCCTCCCTATTCTTAATCTTTGTGTTTCCTCATTAGCATCCTTTTCCTTGTTAACTACCTTCTCTCAGCCACTCTTTATCCTTCAACTCAACACTTCATACCCTGCAAAAAGAATGCAAACAAAGCAGAAAAAAACCAGCTATCCCCTTACCTTTTGGCTTGCCCCAGTCCATTGCCGCATGAGTTGTTGCTGCCTTTTCCTAGCCCTTTCCATGCTCCATTCTGCTGCAAACTTATACCATGACCTACAATCTTGACCTCATCCACTACCGTTTCTCATACAACCAGAAAAACCTCCCATTCTAGGCATATTCACTGTTCATTTGTCTAAAAGCATACATTTGTCCAAGTTACAGACATATCCTAGACCTACATAAAATAAATGCAAATAAAATTATTTCTTGCATCTCTTCCCAGCTCCTTTGAACCTTTCGCTTCCCCTCCATGAGTTGATTTTACTTTACCCGCAGCTACCTGCTCCTCAAGAAAACACGACACACTACACATAATCAGCACAAAACGTACCTTTCTCGGGATATGAACCTTGTCTTCTCCCGCCATTGCTGTCTCTTTTTATGTTTCTCTGAGTTAGATGCTGTATACCTGTATCACAGAGACAAAACAGTACAAACAATATTTTGTCTCCTTTAACATGTGCCCATAGTACTTTCTTGAACGCTGGAAATCCTCACATATGGGTATGCCATTTTATCCAGCTTAGCCACCCCTAAGAACTTTTTAGGAATATTACCCCCGTTAAATTCTTGTGTACCCCTATGTATACGCTCCTTTGCCAGCTTATCTGCTAGTGCATTGATCTCCCTGTATAGATGTGAAATTGTGGCCTCTAGCTCTTCCATTAAGTCTCTTATTTTTCCGTGTCTTCCTCATATCTCCACATTTATAATCTTTTTGAAGCTAACCCTTCTAGAAGCTTTGAGTCTACCTGAATATGTATCTTTTTTAGATTTAGCTCTTTGCAAATCTGGAGTCCCCTAAGTAAGGCTTGTATCTCAGACTGTAAGGCTGAATTAGCCTTATTCTTCATTGTAAAAGCTTTTATAATCATGCCTTGTGCATCCCTAATCACTCATCCTCCACCCGCTATACCCGTGTCCCTATTAAAACTACCATCTGTGTTGAGGGCAAATGTTTCAAATGGTGGTTTAACCCAAGAAACTCTTTTTAGACCTAACCACCCCTCTTTTTTAATGCTCAGCCCCCATTTAATTCTCAGGTTTTTTGATGTATTAATGTTATTAGTTATAATCAGCTTTAGGGCCGAAATAATTGAGATTTCTTTCTTTATATCCTTCAGAATCTCTTCTGAATTCATCTCTATCCCTTCATACCTACTTTTATTCCTTGCTTTCCATATACACCAAATGATTACTGAGGGAATGTTACTCTTAAACCAGGCTTGAACTTGACTTTTGGGTTTCTCCCTATACCAGTATACCAATATATATTCTTGTTTTTCAACTTTTGACCGTTTCCCTGTGTTATCTAACTGACTCCACATCTCCCCTGCTATTTTTCCATTCAAAAAGAGAAGATCAGTGCTTTCTATTGCTGAATGGCAGCATTCACATCTCGAGGCTAGCTTTATGCCTTTCCTTTGTATATTTAGGTCTTCTGGTGTGGCTTCTATGAGCATTCTCCACATTAATGTTTTCATTTTCTATGGAGTGTCCCCTTTCCAAAATACCTTAAAGATCGGTCTATGCTTGTGCTTGTTTCTTAATATATTCTTTGCTGATTTAAGGGTGAATTTTCGATCTGTGTTTAATGTCCATTTCCAACCACTTTTATTTAATTTGGAATGAGCCTCTACCAAATCTTTTTGTTTTATCATTAATTTCCATGCTTTTGATGCTTTCTTTGAGACTTTCAGTTGCTCTTCTTCCCATCCATACTTGGCAGGCATAAAACGTGCCCACAGGCTATTATTTTCTTTCAGCCTCCACCAGCTTTTACAGGCCGATGCACTAGCCATATCAGTAAGACTAGTAAATCCTAGGCATGCTTCTTCAGTGGGAACAAAGATGTTCCCACTTTCGCCAATGTAGTTTTGGCTTACCTTCCCTCTTTCCCCATAAGAAATCTGTCATCTCCTTTTCCAGTCTTTTTATGATCTTTTTTAAAGGATGTATAACAGTTAATATATGTGCAAGTGAGCCATGTAATACGTGTTTAATTAGTATTATTCTACCTCCCATGCTTAAAAGATTTTCCTTCCAGCCTGCTATTTTTTCTTTAATTCTCCCGACCTGATAACTTAAATATTCTTCTTTTAATCTTCCTTCAAATATAGGGCAGCCTAGGTACATTAATTCACCTCTCTTTTGGGTGAAACCTGTAATATTTAAGACCGTTTGGGCAACTTTATCCGGTGCTTTTTCCACGAGGATAAATTGACACTTCTTTATATTTAAAGTTTGTCATGTTTCCTCTTCTAGCGTGTGCAATAATTCCATCAAATTTATAAGAGATTTCCTGCTGGCATTTGGGAATATAATCACGTCGTCTGCATATGCCAGGCAACAAACTCGAGGGGTATTCTTAGGTTGCCTAAACATTAGTATTTCTTCTTTTTCCATTTCATCTTTTAAATTTATTAGTAGTGTTTCCAAGTAAATATTAAATAAATAAGGTGATAGAGG
Source organism: Sapria himalayana (assembly GCA_029783825.1). Classification (NCBI taxonomy): domain Eukaryota; kingdom Viridiplantae; phylum Streptophyta; class Magnoliopsida; order Malpighiales; family Rafflesiaceae; genus Sapria; species Sapria himalayana. Next base: position 78,001 of record JAREIK010000121.1, on the reverse strand, counting down.
ATCTCCTTGCCTTAAGCCTTTCACAGGCTTAAACTCCTTCCCTATCTCCCCATTAATTATGATCTTAACCCATAAGCTTGATATACATCTATACATTAAATCTATCCAAAATTCCGAAAACCCCCTCTTCCGCATTATGAAGCATAAAATTGACCATTCAACCCTATCAAAAGCTTTTGACAGATCAAGTTTTAAGGCCACATTGTGACCCCTTGCTTTGGCCCCAACTTCTCTCATCATTTCTGATGCTAGGCTTATATTTTCCATTATCAATTTATTTTTGACAAAGCCAAATTGTTCTTGTGAGATTATGTAAGGAAAAATAGCACTAAGTCTATTTTGTAACAGCTTTGTTAGAATCTTGTAAAATGAGTTACACAAGCTAATTGGACGAAAGTCCTCACATTTTTGTGGGTTTTCAGTTTTTGGAATAAGAACAATGAACGAGCTTGCCCATGATTTTGTGATCTCTGCTCCTGCAAATATCCAGTTTATAGCCTGTAACAAGTCTAATTTAATAATATGCCAGCATGATTGAAAAAAAACATTATTCCATCCATCTAGTCCTGTTGCACTGTCTTTATTCATACCAAATACGGCTGCCCTTACTTCCTCTTCTTCCGGAAATTCAGTCAGCTTCACATTATCACTATCCGTCACTTTCTGTTTTATTTTTTGCATTAAACTATTCCCTTCTCGCCTCATATTTTCACACAAATGTGTTTTTAAATATCCTTCTAGCTATACTTTTATCTCATCTCCTTTTTTGACCCATTTACCTTCCGAGTTTTTTATAGCTTTTATCTTTTGTTTTGGGGACTTGATTTTTACCATAGTATGAAAAAATTTGGTATTATTATCTCCTTCCTTTAACCATTTGATCCTAGCTCTCTGTTTCCAGAAAACCTCTTCCATGTTTATGCTAAGTCTTAATTCTGCCTGTGCCCGGCTTAAGTCTTGTCTACTCTCCTCATTTTGATCTCTCTCATATTCTATTTCGCTTTTCTCCACCTTCTCCTCTGCCTGTATAATATTTCTATTAATATTTCCAAATATTTCCTTATTCCATGTGGTCAACCTAATTTTTAGTCTACGCATTTTTATCGCTAAAACTTGTAGTGGATTTCCTGTCGCTTTTTCTGTCCATGAATTTTTGACTACTGTTTCAAAGTTCTCATGCAAGCCCCACATGTTTTGGAATTTGAAGGATTTTTTAGGCTTGTAATTATACTGGCAAGTCAAGAGTATAGGACTATGATCAGAACAAGTTTTATTTAAATGTTTAATAGCTGTAGATCCATGTGAATCTAACCATTTTGCATTAAACAAAAACCTATCCAGTCTAGCCCAAATTGCCCCCCAGTTTTTCTAGTTATTACACCATGTATATTTTGCCCCTATAAAATCTAACTCTATTAGGTTAGCACTAGCGATTGCCTCATTAAATTGTGACATCGCCTCTGTATCGGGGTGTCTTGCTCCTTTTTTCTCGCTAGGACTTCTTATCGCATTGAAGTCACCTCCAATAATCCATGGAAGATCTTTCTCAGTTATTTCTTTTATATCCTGCCATAGTATTTTCCGCCCTTCTTTAGAGTTTTTTGCATAAATTGCCGACATTAAAAATTCTATATTACTAATAACTTTAAAGTGTATTAATTGCTCTGTATCTTTTAACAAACTAAGTTCAATCCTACTATCCCACATGATCCAAATTTTTCCATTCAAATTTACTATGGCATTATCAAATCCCATCAGGTTTTTATATTTATCTAATTGATTTTTATCTACCATTGGTTCAGTTATAATTACTATCTTTAATTTGTAAATTTTAATAAGCTTTTTTAGTCTATTCAAGGTGGGTGTGTTGGCCACACCTCTAACATTCCAATATAAACATCTATCCATTACCTGCTGATTTTTTCTACGCTCTCGTTTTGCACTTTGAATCATAATGCATGTTTATGTATTTCTTCATGTTTCTCGTGGGTTTGGTTGTGCTAGTCACATAACCCGATTCCGTGTTCTTTGCCTTTAAGCTTTTGCCAAGTTTTAGTGCCATTATTTTAAGCTCCTCCATTGCCTCTTCTCTTGTACATGAGTCCCATCTTTCTATGGTCATTTCCAAATCATCCTTGGGGTTTTTTGTTTCCAGCCTTTCCATAACCTCGCTTTGTGATGGAAAATCACAGCTTTTCACTTCAAATTCTGTTTCTGAAAAATCAAGCACATCATCATCCATCCAGCTTAATTCCTCATTTTTATTTATTACATTCCTCCTAGCTCTAACCTTCTTGGCCCGCCTCCTATACCTTTCATTAGGATTTGATAAGTCCCAAGCTTTTTCTTCCCCTTGGAGCTCCATTACAGCTTCCTTCCTAATGGTGCAAACCTCCTCGATTGGAATCTTCTCCTTGTCTCCTCCTTCCATGCCTTCACTTCTTTCTCGACTTAGCCTCCTTCCTCTACTACTCTTTACGGAAGCATCCTTACCCTCCTCACTTGAACTTAGAGCCTCAAGCTCCTTTAGAGGCTCGTTCGAAGCTTCCATAGGCTGTGAATTTCCCGTGTCCTTCCTTCTCCATTTCTGTAACTTGCTTCTTTCTCCCCGTTCGTATCCATTATTCTTTATTTCTAAGCCCATTTTGCAGTTGACCTCCCCATGTCCCATTTTTTTGCATTTCGTGCAGTATCTTGGCAAGTATTCGGGGACGATAGTTTGCCAAAAGCCATTGTTGTCGTCATTGCCTATCCACAGTTTATGTGGAAGTGTCGACAACAAGCTCGTTTCAAAACAGAGACGAGGACAGTGAGGTCGAGACATGGAGGCAGTGGCCTCATACATCCTCATGGGCTTGCCCACGCATGAAGCGATAGAAAAAAGAGCCGATTTGTTATAGAAAGGTAGAGGGAGATTAGGGAGAAGAAACCATACCGGTGCAATATGCGATTCTTCCAGCAGAGTGAACTCATTTGTCCATTTCAGCATGCGCATGGGGAAGCCCTTAATATACCACATACCTCGCATCCATATTCTGTAATAATCGTCTTCTTCCGAGAGTTGCAGAAATATATGTTTGGAGTCGAAGACTCCCATTTTTACTGCACCTCTGAGTTTTAAAGAGGTAGGAAGTCCCGAATATCTTTGGAGCTCGGTCGACCATGTGAGAACTTTTCAACCAATGTCCATTCGAAAGGTTCTGCCAATCTCACGAGTTCGAATGGAGAGAAAAAAACCACCGGCAGTTATTGTTTGTTCCCGAATAGTAGAGGATTGTGCACGGGCCCTTGCAATATGGAGGCAAATGACTTCCTATGAGCTAGGAAATCGTCTTGCCCATTTTAAGCTTGAAAATGGCTATTTTCTGCCCAAAATCAGCACTTTCTCACTTTAGATTTCGAGTTTTCTCTTTCTAGAAGTTGAGAGCGTTTTGGAAGAGAGAGAAATAGAAAAAAATAGCAAATATTTTTTTTTTTCTTCTTCTTCTTCTTCTTCTTTTTTAATAAAAGTTTATTTTATTAAATATAGCCCTCTCTTTTGGCGGAGGAATACCATTTTTACAAGCTAATTTTACCCTTTCCCCTCTTACAACCTTTCCCCTTAATTAGAACTTTAAAAAAAATCTAGATTATATTTTACATTTGACAAGATAAAGCAAAATGCTAATGCTCCTCTATTCCTTTATTAGACTTCCCTCGTAGCTTTATGCTTTTCTTTGCTCCTTCATCCATCCAACATGTTGCATCAATTTATTCTTGCCCTATTTTATATTGCTGATCCCAACAGGATCCTTTCTATAAGAACTCTATTTTCCTGCAGCCACAATAGAAAAAACAGCTCCAAGAATATCTTCATCCTTACTTACCTTTATCCTTAGCCGCTTGATTCATATTTGTTAGACTTGGGATGAATTTTGAGGCCGCTTTTATTTTCTTTTTGCTGGACCGGGCTGAATTTGAGTTTCTGTTTACCTAGCCACCTACACTAATTTCTAAACACTCCTAGCACCTATTGACTCTACTAATATAACACATGACACTTTAAACAATAAAGCTGTAACACAGACTCGAGAAACAAATATTTAGAGCAGAATTTAAACCAAAACAGAATCTCTTGACCATTTATAAATCTCCAACACATGTCCTAGCTGCTGGTTTCTACCCATTCCTATTTGATGCCTTAAGTTGCTAAAAAAAACAGAAAAAAAAAACCACCAAAACCAATAGCAAAAATCCAATATACCAGCATACCTTGCCACTTTACCTCCCTTTTGCTAGTTGCTTTAGTTTTGGGCCTTGCTGGATAGCTTCCCTGCAAAAACAGAAATTCCCCTGCCCTGGACTCTACCCACTTTTACCTTAACATTTATTTGTGATAATTTTAATTTTAACTAAGCTATCTATGATTTTTTTAATGTTTCTTATTCGCAAATAAAGAAAATCCCTCTTGTCTAAACTTGCAATACCTTTTAGCTTGCCTGGTATCGACTCCTCATTATATTCTAAATCTCCACTCTTCTCACCTATCCTAGCAAGGTTATCCACCAGTGTGTTTGCTTCCCTATGTATGTGAGAAATTGAGGCATTCAGATCTTTTATGAGTATCGTTATCATTTTTATCTCCTCCTCATGTCTCCATAAAGTTGTTTTTTTAGTTACTAAATTTACCAACATTAAAGAATCCACCTGTATTTGTAAATTATTAAAACCCATCTTTTTACAAAGATTTAAACCTGATATTAATGCCTTTATTTCCGAGTGTAAAGCCGAAAAGGCTTTACCTATAAGAGTGAATGCTTTAATAATGAGCTCATTAGAATCTCTTATTACTCCTCCTCCTCCTGCTATCCCTGTGTCCCTATTAAAACTGCCATCCATGTTAAGTGCTAACTTTCCTGCTGGAGGTCTATTCTAAGTTATACTTTTTATCCTTTGCTGCTTAATTATCTTAATATTAAGGTCCCATGACTTATCTACATACTCATCTATATTCTTATTTACTACTATTATAGGCTTTATACAAGATATGTTAGTAAAAACTTTCTTAATTTCATTTAAGATTTCACCTGAATTCATCTTTATTCCCTCAAATCTACTCCTATTTCGGGCATTCCATATGCACTAAAGTACCACATGTGTATTTTTTGGTTTAGCCAATTTCTAGAGGAACTACTTGTATTTTCTTTTTCCCATTTATTAGATTTTTCTATGATCCCCTCCTCTTTATTACTTATTTGTTTAAATTTTTCAAGCTCCCTCCAGATTTCTTGTGCTATTTTTCCTTTCGAAAATAGGTGATCTAATGATTCTTCTGCTTCCATGCAGCAGTCACATCTCGATACTATCTTTATGGTTTTTTTTAACATTAGAATCCAAGGGTAAGGCATTCACTAGTGTTTTCCAAGCTAGCGAATACATTTTGTAGGGGATATCTTCCTTCCATGCCCATTTAAATAAGGTTTGAACGGGTTTTTTCTTTCTAATCAATTCCTTTGCAGATTTCAATGTAAAATTACCTTGCGGAGTGAGAGTCCATATCCAACCACTCTTTTTCAGAATTGAATGAGATTCTATGATATCCTTCTATTTTACCAGCGCTTTCCAATTATTAGAGGCCTTCCTCTGAGGCTGATCATGGTTACCTTTGTATTTGGCTCTCATATATTTAGCCCAAAGGCTATCGCTATATTTTAGCCTCCACCATCCTTTACAGTCCCAGGCAGTGGCTATATCTTGTAAATTCATTATACCTAAACCTGCTTCCTCTTTTGGGTAACAAATGTCTTTCTAGTTTTTCCAATGAATTTTATTTTTCCCATCTTTTTTTCCCCATAAGAAATTATCCATTTCTGATTCTAATTTTTTAGTAAATTTCTTCGGATGGTGAATGACCGATAGAATGTGTACCAGTGTACTCTGGAGAACATGAGAGATGAGTGTGATCCTTCCCCTGAATCCCAATAGTTTTCTTTTCAGCCTGCTATTTTCTTTCTCATTTTCTCCTGTAAGGGTACTAAATATTCTTCTCTCAGTCTACCCTCGTATATGGGGCAGCCTAGGTACATTAATGCTCCTTTTTTATGAGTAAAACCTATGATGCTTTCAACTTTATTTGCCACTTTCTCCATGGTTTTAGTGGCTAGCATAAACTGACATTTCTTTTTGTTAACTACTTGTCATGTTTCTATTTCAAAAATATGTAGAAGTTCCATGAGGTTACTTAGCGATCTTCTACCTGCATTCGTAAAAATTATTAGATCGTCTGCATATGCTAGGCAACCTATTTTAGGGGTGTTTCTTGGTTGCCTGAAAGGGATTATTTTTCCTTCAGACATTCGTTTATTCAAGTTAATAATTAGCATCTAGGTAAATATCAAATAATAAGGGAGACAACAGATCCCCTTGCCTTAAGCTTCTTTTTGGCTTGAATTCCCCACCTTTCTTTCCATTTACAATGACTTTAACCCATGCACTAGAGACACATCTAAATATTAAATCAATGCTTAATTATGAGAAACCGAAATTCCTCATAGTAAAGCAGAGTGTGTCTCATTCTACCCTACCAAATGCTTTAGATAAATCCAGCTTAACTACTAAGTTATTCCCTCTTATTTTTGATGGTAACTCCCTCATAATTTCCGAAGCGAGCCTGATATTTTCAATCATAAGCCTGTTTTTGACAAATCCAGTTTGTTCCTGAGATATAATACATGGTAAGATACTACTTAACCTATTTTGCAATATTTTTGAAAGGATTTTATAAATTGCATTGCATAAGCTAATTGGTCTAAAATCCTCACATTTCTGTGGGGATTCTTTTTTTGGTATTAACACAATGAATGAGGATGCCCATGCCTTAGGAATTTCTTCCCTTACAAAATAACTAGCAATTGCAGGAACTAGATCATTTTTAATTATTTGCCAGTTTAGCTGGAAAAAATAATTATTCCAACCATCTGGCCCTGCAGCGCAATCCTTATCCATGTCAAATACCGCATTTTTAACCTCTTCCTCCTCAGGAATTCTCTCCATGATTTGATTTTGCTCATTAGTGATTATTTTGCTAATTCCTTTCATTGAAGAGTCCCCTTCATGAGAGGCATGACCACATAAATGTTTCTTAAAAAATTCTTTGAAGAGAGTTTCTATTTGTTTATCTTCTTCTACCCAGATTCCTTCATCACTTGTTATACCTTTGATTCTATTCTCTTGGCCTTTTATCATAGTTATATTATGAAAAAATTTGGTGTTTCTGTCTCCATCTTTAAGCCATTTAATTTTTGCGCGCTGCTTCCAATATAATTATTCCATATGCAATTTTAGTCTCAGACTAGCTTTAGCCTTGCTTAATTCTTGTCTGGTTTCCTCATTATTTGTGTTATCGTAATAAAAATTTAATTTAGCCACTTCCTCTTCTGCTTGCTTTATATTTAGATTTAGATTACAAAAAACTTCTTTGTTCCATGTTATTAAACATTTCTTTAATATGTACAACTTAACCTTTAGAGCTTGCATGGGCTTACCCATTGCAGGCTCTAACCATGAATCTCTGATCAACCTTTCAAATCCACTGTGCTTCTCCCACATATTTAGAAATTTGAAGGTACCCGGAGCTCTTTGATTCCTTTGAACTGTTATGAGCAAAGGGCTATGATCTGAGGAGGTTCTATTTAAATGCCTCAGCCCAGTAGTCCCCAGTGTGGCTATCTACTTTGCCTCAGCCCAGTCTTTAGTTACCATCGGTTCAGCTAAAATCACTACTTTTAGTTTGTGTATTTTAATTAAATTTCTAATTCTATTTATTGTAGGAGTGTTCGCTACTCCTCTTATATTCCAATATAAACTATTCATATTTAAGTGTACTTGGCTTGCGCTTTAGTAGTACATTTCGATTCATATTTCATGTTAGCATATTTCTTCATGTTTCTTATAGTTTTACTAGTACTCGGTGGGGCTTGCTCTACATTCTTTATTTATTTATCTTTTCCAAGCTCATATTTAATTCCATGAATTCTTCTAAGGCTTTTTTCCTATCTTTTGGTGCATGTCTGATTTTCTATTTTTTCAGCCACAAGTCATCCTTTGATGCATTCAAAACTAACTTGTGTTCTTCATCAGTGTTGCTGGACAGTGGCCAGCTTTTGACTTCCATTTCCTCTTCAGAAAGCAAGTCATCCTCAACCCAATCATGTAGTTCTATATGTTTTAATAACTGATTTTTCTTTCTTTTAAACATTGTTTTTTTCCTCCCTTGTCTTTCCACTCCTTCCACCTCCCTTGGTATTTTCTCTAGCCATTTTCTGATTTCCTCCATATTGTTTTTATCTCTCAGCTCTCTCCTTCCTTCCTCTCTTCCTAACTCTTCTCTATCCCTCAACTAATCTCTATCCTCTCTTTCTATTTTATCACTTTCTCTCTCCTCGGCCGATTCTTTATCATTTGCCCGTTCTCCCTCTTTGGCCTCCTGTTCTGGCTTCTTTCCTCCCTCTCGGCTCTCTTCTACCTCGCCCTTCCTGTCGTCTTTCCTTACCCATTCCTTCACCTTGTTTTTCCTCATGTCTGTTAGCATACAAGCTTCCTCTGCATGACCCATTTTAAGACAATTCAAGCAATAAAATGGAATGTTTTTTGAAACTATATTCTACTAGAAACCATGCTCTAAATCTTTGCCAACCCATATTTTGTTCGGTGGAGACTTCTTGCAGTTAACCTTGATGAGGATTCTAGCTGCACTTGGTCTTGTCATGTAAGCCGTGGCCTCATCAATCAGCCATGGTTTACCCATGCATAATGCTATCGAATACAGAAAATGCTTGCTAAATAAATGTAATGGAAGTTTAGGCAGTGTGAACCAAACCAGGGCATTTGCAGGCTCCACGGATGGTGAAAAATCGAGCGACCATCTTGACGTAGCTTCAGTGAAGCGATAAATGCATAAATTTCTTCATAGCTCGGCTTACCATGGGAGAACGTCCCGATTAATGTAAGCTTGAATGGTTCAGCAAGCTTTTGGAACTCTTCTTCGGTAAATAACACGGCAGGGAACTCCACTTTTGCATCAAAGTTTGGGAACAGAATCGCGGTCCCCTTGGAAATTGAACTAAGTGATTTTTTATTAAAAAGATGATTCGAATCATCCATTTTTTGCTCAAAATTGAGCTCAAATCACACCAAAATGGCTGTTTCTCTCTCTAGAATTGATCTTTCTATTTCTAGAAGTTGAGAGCGTTTTTTCCAAAAAATAGAGCGGTTTTTTTTTCTCCTTTCTTCTTGTTCTTTCTTCTTCTTCTTCTTCTTCTTTTTCTTTTTCTTCTTCTTCTTCTTTTTTTTTAAAAAAAGGTGTTTATTAATTATAGCCTTCTCTTTTGGCGGAGGAATATCATTTTTATAAACTAGCATCTACCCTTTAATCCCCTTACACCCTTTACTCAATCCTAACTAACTTAACATAAATAAAATTCAAATCTAATGGAATCTTATATATACGAACACTTGATTGCGAATTAGATAATTGTATCTTCCTTCGGTCTTGATGTTCCTTCCTTTGTTTGTCTCTTAATGGACAATTTTCCAGCCTTTGCTTGTTCCAGTAATCTGTCCAAGAGGCTTGATTCGTATGTTCTTTACCATATAAGAGTGTAAGATGGCCTTCTCATGTTCCTCCCTTTTTTAATTAATCTCTCCACTATTCCTGCATCCAAAAACAAATTCCAGCATAGGGTATATCTCTCCTTTATACATGGAGTTCATTGCTGCATCCAGCACCTTTATGCTCATCTTTATCCTCCATAACCGCTTCCTTTCCCTGCCTCATGAGCGTGTATGAGCCTTGGCAATTCTGGATTTTGCTTCTTTAAATGGCAGCAAGACCTAATCTATACCCAACTATCTAATGTTCTAATAACCTAATTAATTAACACATGACCTTGCAACATTGTTCCCATAAACATAAACAATACATATAAACATACAATAAACATACAATAAAAGAGGTTTAGAATGCATGAACCAACAACGCTTGCCTTTCAATGATTCCTTTAAAGCTTAGAGTGGGCTGCGCTGCTAAGAAAACAAATACATATACCATATTTCCCAAGAGAACCTCATTCTTTAAAATTAACCTTCCTTCTTCTATTACGCCTATATAATCTAATTTCTATTTTAACTACCACTCACTTTCTACCCTTTCAACTCTTACATAGGGAAAAGCATTCTTGTCTAGTTCCACTAGACTTTTTATTTTTGCCGGCAAAGTATCCTCATCATATTTTGCTTCTCTTTTTTGCGATACTATCCTGACAAGATTGTCCGGCGGAGTATTTAGCTCCCTATATATATGTAATATTGGTGCATTCAGTTCTTTTATGAAATTCAATATAATTTCTAGCTCCCTATATAATTTCTTCGGAGGATGTATTACAGATAGGATATGAACCAGCGTGCTTTGTAGCACGTGCGAAATTAATGTGATCCGTCCCCCAAATCCTAATAAGTCATCTTTCCAGCCTGCTATTTTTTTCCTCATTTTTTCTTGAAGTGGTGCTAAATATTCCTCTCTCAATTTACCTTTGAATATTGGGCAGCCTAAATAAATTAAAGCTCCCTTATTTTGGGTGAAACCAGTTATATTTTTAATTTTACTTATATCTTTATCCGAAGCTTTTTTTCCCAGTATAAACTGGCACTTCTTTTTATTTATAACCTGACCTGTTTCTAATTCAAATAATTGTAATAATTCTATAAGATTCATTATAGATACTTTACTTGTATGTTTATTTAAGTTAAATAAAAATTATTAGATCATCAGCATAGGCCAAACAACCTATTCTCGGGGTGTTCTTAGGTTGTCTATAAGGTAAAATTTTCCCTTCCGACATTCTTTTATTTAAGTTAAGAATAAGCAATTCAAGATATATATCAAATAATAAGAGAGATAACGGGTCTCCCTGCCTTAGGCTTCTTTTTGGTTTGAAGTCTTCACCTATATTACGATTTATAATAATTCTAACCCAAACATTCGAAACACATCTATAAATTAAATCTATGCATAATTCCGAAAAACGATATTTTCTCAACACAAAGCAAAGTGTATCCCATTCGACCCTGTCAAATACTTTGGAAAAATCCAGCTTAATTGCTAGATTATGCCCTCTTGCTTTAGCTGAAATGTCCATCATTTCTGAAGCTAACCTTATATTTTCAATCATTAGTCTATTTTTAACGAAACCTGTTTGTTCTTGTGAAATTATTAATGGTAATATATTACTTAGCCTATTCTGTATTATTTTGGCTAAAATCTTATAAATCGCATTACACAAGCTTATTGGCCTGAAATCCTCACATATCTGTGGGGCATCTTTTTTAGGAATAAGAACTATGTATGAGTTTGCCCAAGCTTTAGGAATATCTGCTCTTGCGAAAAAACTGGCAATTGCTAAAACTAGGTCCTGTTTAATAATGGGCCAATTTAGCTGATAAAAATAGTTATTCCAGCCGTCTGGGCCCGCTGCACTATCTTTATCAAGACTAAAAACTGCATTTTTCACCTCTTCTTCCTCTGGTATGTTTTCCATCATTTGATTCTGATCTTGTGTAATGGAAGCCATAATCTCCTGTATTAAGGAGTTCCCTTCATGAGGTGTGTGACCACACAAGTGTGATTTAAAAAAATCCTCAAAGAGAATACCAATTTGCTTGTCTTCTTCTATCCATATACCTTCCGTGTTTTTTAAAGCTTTAATTCTATTTTTCTGAGTTTTTATTTTACTCATATTATGAAAAAATATAGTGTTTCTATCGCCTTCCTTTAACCATTTAATTTTTGCTCGTTGTTTCCAGTATACCTCATCCATGTATAATTTTAAACTCAATTCAGCTTTAGCCTTATTTAATTCTTGCCTAATCTTATCATTATTTTTATTATCATATTCAATTTCTAAGTTTTCTACCTACTCTTTTGCTTGTTTAATTTTCAGATTTATATTCTGAAAAACTTCCTTATTCCATGATTTTAAATGTTTTTTAAGTCTATTTAACTTAATCATTAGCACCTGCATCGGTTTACCCTGTGGTGGTTCTAACCAATATTCTTTCACCAATTTTTCAAATTCTACATACTTTCCCCACATATTTTGGAATTTAAAGCTTCCTGAGCTCCTTTTATTATTGTGAATTGTTATGAGGAGTGGAGAGTTATCTGAATAGGTTCTACTTATATGCCTAAGTGCTGCAGACCCATGCGTGGCTACCCACTTAGCATTACACATTACCCTATCCATTATGGCCCAGATTGCCCTTATGTTACCCCAGTTGTTACACCAGGTGTAATTTGAACCTGTGTAAGCTATTTCCATCCAACTGGATTTAGAGATCGCTTCATTAAATTGAGACATTGCTATTGTGTTCGGTGTTTTTCCTCCCTTTTTTTCTAAAGAACTTCTAATTACATTAAAATTTCCTCCTATTATCCAAGGAGTGTTTTTAGAAGCTATTTCTTGCATTTCCTCCCATAAGACCAACCTAGATTTTTTATCATTTTTAGCATATACAACCGATATTATATCTTCTGTTTTTTTATTCATTTTAAAGTGTATTATTTGTTTTGTGTTTTTTAATATTTCAATGTCCAGATTATTATGCCACATTAACCAGAGTTTACTATTTAAATTATCAAATGAATTATTAAACCCTAATATCCGACTATATTTAATTATTTGATCATGTTGTGTCATAGGTTCTGTAATAACTACTAAAGTAATTTTATATGTTTTAATCAAATTTTTAAGTCTATTTATCGAAAGGTAATTTGCCACCCCTCTAATATTCCAATATATGTATCTATCCATTAAAACCTAATTTGGATTGCAATCAAGTTGTGCATTTAGATTCATATGTTTTATCTAAATATTTCCTCATATTTCTCGCACTCTTGGGAGGAATTGATTGAGATAAAGCATTATATTTCTCTTGCTTACTGAGTTGCATGGCCATTCTTTTTATGGCTTCCATAGATTGAAACCTAGTTAATTTTTCACCAATTTTATCATACATTTCTAAATCATCCTTCACTTCTCCTAAATAACTCTCTTCATTAACCTCTGCTATACCTAATTGAGGGCAACTAAATACCTCCGAAGCTTCATCCGGAAAGTCTAGGAGATCTTCCTCTATCCAGCTATAATCTTCTATTTTTTCCTTTAACACCCTTCTATGTTTATTTTTCCATACTCTTTTTCTTCTAGCTTTCACTACCTCCCATCTCTCTTCCTTGCTCTCTTCATTAATTCCCTCTATACTTAATACCCTATTATTTCTATCTCCCTCCATTTCTAAGCTCCCATTCTTTCTCCTAATCTCCTCTTCTTCTTCCCCTAAAACTAGAGGTTTCGGGACCACTTGCTCCCTCCTTATCTATGTTTCTACTTTCCTTCTTATAGCTTCTCTCCCTTGGACTATGCCTAGCAGCTCTCTTCCTATTTTACATTCAAATTTATCATGCCCAAGTCTGTTACAGATTAGATAATAAGAGGGCATGTTTTCGGGTATGGCATTTTGCCAAAAGCCATTATTCTGCCCATTATCTCCCTCTCCTATCCAGATTTCTTTTGGCAGTGGAGTGAGGAGGTTACATTCTACACATACTCGGGCCTTGCTTGGGCGAGTTATTGCCACTGTAGCTTCATCCCGAAGCAATGGCTTGCCCAAACAGGAGGTTATAGCATGTAGAGATTTCAGATTAAACAAATATATAGGGAGGTTCGGCAAAGAGAACAATACCGGAGCAAGAGGCGCCTCCACCTTAGGACTGAAGTCCTTCATCCATTTCAGCACTCGCATGAGAAAACTATTAACTTGCCATACACCACGATGCCATAAACGATAATAATCATCCACTGTAAAAAACTGCATAAACAAGTGTTTTGCGTCATAGTCGGCAAGTATCACCCTTCCCATGAGCTTCAGAGAGGAGAAGAATAGCTGTATGTCGCTCGGGCGAGGTCTGCCATGGGAGATTTTTCCAATAAGCATGTATTGATAAGGCTCCTTAAGCTTCTGTAGCTCATCGGTTGAAAAAATGATAACAGGGTTCCCATTTTTTGTTCCGAACGAGCGAGAAGGAGGTGCGGGCTCATTTGTTATCAAGGCAAATGACTTATTTTTTAATAATAAGTCATTTTCCACCATGTTTCACGTCAAAGGAGCTAGATTTGAGCTCAAATGGTGATTTTCTCTCTCTAGAAAACGGGATTTTCTGTCTCTAGAAGTTGAGAGTGTTTTTTTGAAAAAACCTTCTTCTTCTTCTTCTTCTTCTTTTAAAGGTTGTTTTATTAAAATTAAACATCTCTTTTGGCGGAGGAATACCTTTTTTACAACTTACTTACTTGCTACCCAAATCCCCTTACACCCATCTAACCGCCTACATATCTCTATCTAATAAACTAGTATTGCAATTTAGAAATTCACATTATTTTGTGAATTTATTTATCTATAAGCTGTATTTCTGTTGATGCTATGATTTCATATATATATCTTTGTGTTGCTCACGTTACCCTTTTTTATTTCTTTCGGTAGTCATTTGTGTTAACCTCTCACCTATTTAAGTATCTCGAGTTTTATTTTCTGCCACTTGATGAGTATTTGTGACTTCTTTTGGAGCTTTATGCCATATGGTGAATGTCCTCCCTTCGATGATCTTGGAAAGACAGCTTGCTCCACAATCTTTCTACATCTTCTTTTCTTTAACTTTCTCCCAATGCTCCTTCCTTTAAAATGTATTTCTATTGCTCCACTTTACTCTGATCTTTGTACCTTGTTCCAGCTTTGATATCCACAATAGACATAGCCATCTAATACTAGACACTATGTTACATGATTACTGAATATATAACACAAACTGCCAAATTATACCAACGTCAACAAGACAACCTTAACTATAACACAGACTGCCAAGTAACACAGACTCCAGACCCTAAAAAAATAAAATCCAAGCCACAAAGCTACATTTCTGCTTGCTTAAACCTTGTTGATTCTGCCTACAAAAAAAACTTATAAAAAAACTGCATTCATATATATTCTATTACTACTTAGTGCCCCTTCTTCTTACTCTTTTGATGCTGAGCTGATCAACTCTAATCTTAATAGTATACATGTTAGACCTGTTAGCGAAAAGGGGAGAAAAACAGAGAGAAACCAGAAAATAGAAAAACCAGAAAAAACCGAAAAAGATAGAAAATACCAGAAACAACCTTGCCGAGAATTCATACCTTATGTATTCTATTCTGTTTTTTGAAGCACCCCACAGGACCGAGGCGAAACAGATTATGCAATTAACATGCATGTGAAATATAAAAAAATTCCAGAGATCTTATTCTTTAATTTTCCTTATATATGAAAATTCCTCACTATCTAACTTTATTATTCCTCTATATATTTGAGGTATATTATCTTCATTATAGTTTTGATGTCCTTTGTTTTTGCCTTCTTTTAAAAGTTTATCTGCTAATGCATTAGTTTCCCTGTAAATATGTCTAACTGTAACGTCCAGTTTATTTATATCTTTCAGTATATCTTCTATTTCATCCTCATATTAACACATTATTGTTTTTTTATTAATTAGATTCACTACAATTAATGAGTCTAATTGAACATCTATCTTTTTTATACCTTTCTCTATACATATTCTTAATCCTTCTCTTAGCGCAAGAATCTCTGACTGCAAAGCCGAAGATGCTTGAAATTTCCTTGTGAAAGCTAATATTAGCCCTCCTTCTAAGTTTCTTATTGCCCCGCCCCCTCCTGCTATTCCCATATTTCTATTAAAGATACCATCCGTATTTAAAACCAGTCTTTCTTTAGAAGGTTTTTCCCATATTGTTTTTATTATTTTAAACCATTTTTGATGTAGAGTTTTTAAATTCCAAAATTTTATCGTGTCATTATCTAAACTTTTATCTATTATTTTTATCGAAGCTAATTCAGAAATTCTACTGGTTTCTCTTTAATATCTTTCCATATGTTTTCAATTGACATATCTTGCCCCTCAAATCTACTTTTGTTTCTGGCTTTCCAGATGCACCAGATAGCTATTAACAGAATATTGTATTTAGTCCATTTCTGTGCTGAATTTGTAACCTTCAAATTAATCCATTTTTTTAATCTGCATTCTAGAAAAAGATTTTCATATTTTATTAGAAATTCAGTTCCTAGTCTATGACAAATTTCTGCTGCTACCTTGCCATATGAGAATAGGAGATCCAGAGTTTCCATTTCTTCTCTGCAAAAATCACATCTAGATGCTAATCGAATTCCTTTCTTTTTTAAATTATTGTCTGTTTGTATAATATTCGAAAAGACTTTCCACATAAACGTTTTAATTTTTTGTGGATTGTCGTTATTCCATAATCATTTAAACAATATTTTTTCATCATGTTTTTTTCTAATCACATTTTTGACCGACTTAAGAGAAAATGTTCCTTCTGAGCTTAGATTCCATCTCCATCCTTTTTTGGTTTGCTTTGAATGTTTTTCAACTAAGTCTTTTTGCTTAAGCATTTGTGTCCAGACTTGTGTATTCCTACTTGTCTCTTTTACTTTATTAATATCATTATTTATCCAATATTTTGCCCGCATAAATTTTGACCACAAGCTGTCATTTTCCTTCAGCTTCCACCATCTTTTACTTGCCGATGCTTTGGCTAAATCATTTAAATTTATAAAGCCTAAGCCTACTTTCTGAACCGGGGAACATAAATCCCTCCATTTTTTTCAATGTAATTTATGTTTACCTTCTTTTTTTCCCCACAAAAAATTAGCCAATTCCTTTTCAATCCTCTTAATAAACTTATCCAGTGGCTGAACAATCATAATATTATGCATTAAAGAACTTTGTAAAACATGCTTAATTAAAGTTATTCTCCTCCCATATTTAGATATTCTTCCTTCCAGCCAGATATTTTCTTATTCAATTTATTTATCAAAAATTCAAAGTATTCAGTTTTTAGTCTACCTTCGTAGATTAGACAGCCCAAGTAAATAATTTCTCTTTTTTTATGCGAGAAACCTGTTATATTTTTAATTTTATGAATTAACGCAATGGAAGATTTAAAAGAAAGCATATATTGACATTTATTTTTATTTAATTTCTGTCCTGTTTCTTTTTCCATGCATTTTAATAAATCCATCAAATTATTTAGAGATCTACTACCTCCATTGGTGAATATCATTACATTATCTGCATATGCTAAACAACCCACCATAGGAGTGTTTCTAGGCTGTCTAAAAGTACCTATTTTACCCTTGAGCATTTTATCTTTGAGATATACTAATAATAATTCCAGATAAATGTTAAATAATGAGGGAGAAAGTGGATCTCCTTGTCTAAGACCTCTAACCGGTTTCATTTCTTCTCCTAGTTTACCATTAATAATGACTCTCACCCATGTGTTATATAAACATCTATATATTAAATCTATCCATGTTTCAGAGAAACCCATCATGCGCATGATAAAACAAAGGATATCCCATTCCACCCTGTCAAATGCCTTTGATAAATCTAATTTTCTAATTACATTATTTCCTCTTGTTTTAGTACCATTTCTTTACTCAATTCTTTTGTCAAACATACATTTTCCATTATCAATCTATTTTGCATAAAACATGTTTGCTCTTTTGAGATAATTTTAGTAAGACAATTAGCTAATCTACTTTGTAATATTTTAGCTAGTATTTTATATATAGAGTTACAGAGACTAATAGGTCTAAAATCCTCCCCTTTTTGTGGATTTTCCATTTTTGGAATGAGAACTATATTAAAGCTTCCCCATTTTTTTCCTATTTCAGCCCCACAAAAGATACTGATCACATCTTTTATTAAATCTTCTTTAATTATATGCCAGCATTTTTGATAAAAACAGTTATTCCATCCATCCGGGCTAGCTGCACTATCCTTATTCATGCTAAACACTGCTGTTTTAATTTCTTCTTCTTCAGGAAATTTTATTAACATATTATTATCCTCTGAATTAATTTTCTTATCTAGGTTTTGTATAAGTGTATTTCCTATAAGGTTGCTTTTACCGCATAATTGCTTTTCAAACAGCTTAGTAAAATAATATTGTATCTCTATCTCTTTATCCACCAATATATTTTCATCATTTTTTATGCCCATGATTCTATGTTTCTGATTTTTAACTTTAGCTATTCTCTGAAAAAATTTAGTATTTTTATCTCCTTCTTTAAGCCATTTTAATTTTGCTTTTTGTTTCCAAAAAACTTCTTCCATTAATAATTTTAGTTTTAATTCAGCTTGTGCCTTATTTAATTCACTTCTTTCATTTGCACTTTGATTATTTTCATACTGTAGCTCCTTTTCTAAAACTAAATCCTCTGCCTGTTTTATGTTTTTATTTATATTCTCAAATTCTTCTTTATTCCATTTTTTTAACACTTCTTTTAATCTTATTAGTTTATTATTTATAACTTGAATAGGATTTCCAGATAATTCTATTTTCCATGATTCCTTTACAATATTTAAAAAATTATTATGCAAGCAGCAAGCATTTTGAAATCTAAAGGAACATGTCCTATTGAGATGTTTAACTTTAATCGAACCAAATTGTTCTAACCATTTAAAGTTATATAGCACTCTGTCTAGTCTAGCCCATATAGTACCCTTGTTTTTCTGATTAT
Source organism: Sapria himalayana (assembly GCA_029783825.1). Taxonomy (NCBI): domain Eukaryota; kingdom Viridiplantae; phylum Streptophyta; class Magnoliopsida; order Malpighiales; family Rafflesiaceae; genus Sapria; species Sapria himalayana. The sequence continues at coordinate 59,314 of JAREIK010000121.1, read as the reverse complement.
TACACCAAGTAAATTGAGAGCCTAAAAAGTTAGCTTTATTTATAATTTCATTAAACTGAGAGACAGCACTCTTGTTTAAAGGTCTGCCTCCCTTTTTTTCTTTAAAGCTTCTAATTATATTAAAATCTCCACCAATAATCCATGGTTTAATTTCCATTGCTATTCTCTCCATTTCTTCCCATAATTCTTTCCTCTCTTCTCTTTTATTTTTAGCATAGATTACTGTAATTATTTGATTCTCCTCTTGATTTAGACAGAAATTTATATATTGCTTAGTTTGCTTTAAGATTTTTATGTTTAATGAATTTTTCCATAAAACCCAAATTTTACCATTTTTATTTACAAACCATTCTCAAATCCTACGATTTTTTTATATTCTTCTAGTTGATCTTCACCAATCATTGGTTCTGCTAACATAATGAGATTTATTTTATGTGTGTATATCAATTTTTTTATTCTATTTCTTGAGGGAAGATTTGCAACTCCCCTGATATTCCAGTAAATACAATTAAACATTGTTTGCCGATTTAGCTTGCGTTCTAGTTACACATTTTGTGTCATATGTTTTGTTTAGATATTTTTTCATGTTTCTATGTTTTTTTAATGAACTTAAATCTCTTCCTTTATCTCCTTTCCAATCCCTACCCAATTGAATTGACATTATTTTAATTTCTTCAATTGCCCATTCTTTGTTTCCAATATTCTGCCTAAATTTTTCTATGTTTATATCATCCTTAGTGAATTTTAAATTCTGCTCATTTTCATCTTCATTCGTATATAGAGAAGTTGAGCTTCTTACCTCCATTTCTTCCTCCGAAAAATCTTCTATCCCTGCGGCCCAAGCCTTGTTTTTTTGTTTTTTGTTTTTTATTTGCATTCTTGTTCTCCTATTCAAAGCTGCTATTTTTTTAAACAATTCTGATCTATTAACTTGCATTATTTTCTGCTCTTCCTCATTGTTTTTCTTGTATTCAATAAGTTTATTTTCATCTTGTTCATTATTCTGTGTTATGGGGAGCTCAATATTCTGTTCTTCTAGCGTATGTTTTTTTTTTGATATCTTACTACCTCTTTTCCTTTCCCAACCTCCACCCTTCTTTCCTCAACCTTTTGTTCATAATATGCCCTTCTCTTATTCACAATGTATCTCTCAATATCATGTCCCATTTTCTTACAGCATTTGCAATATGTTGGAAGGTTCTCTGGGACTACCTGCTACCAGAAACCTTCTCCATCAGCGAGACCTATCCATATTCGGCTAGGTAATGGTTTCTGGAGGTCCACTGCAACACAAATACGGGCAACACTGGGTCTTGAAAGTGTGGCAGTAGCACCATCGAAAAGAAGAGGAGAACCCAGTGTGCAAGCAATATGATATAGAGCAAATTTATCTATAAAATGAATCGGTAACATAGGTAGTAGAAGCCATACCGGAGCTATAGAGGATTCCTCCTTAGTGGAGAAGTTAGGCGACCACTTGAACATCCTCATGGGATATCCCATGATGTACCAAGCACCTTTCAGCCATATGCGATGATAATCTTCTTCAAAGAATAGTTGAAGTAGAAAGTGTTTATCATCGATGAGGCCAATCTTTATCATCGCTTTCAAATTCAGAGAGTTGAAAAATGCGCGCACTTCATCAATTCGTGGTCGACCGTGTGAGAATTTGCCCACCAAGGTATATTTGTGAGGTTCCGTGAGCTTTTGAAGGTCCTCTGCCTAGAACAGAATCGAAGAATTCTCAAAATTTTTTGCGTCAAAACCCGAAGGAGATGACACTGTAGGCGCGGTCTTTTTAATAATATAGGAGAATGATTTCTTATTCTCTAAGTAATCCATTTCTTTTTCTTCTTCTTCTTCTTCTTCTTCTTCTTCTTCTTTTTTAAGGTTTATTTTATTAAAATTATACCCTCTCTTTTGACGGAGGAATACCATTTTTACAAGCTATAAAACTACCCTTTGCCCCATTACACCCTTTTAAATTTCAAAAAAGATCACTAAGTTCTACCATTCTATGCACACTTTTTAGAAGCACGAAAGATAATCTCTTCATCTTTTAAAAGCTGGTTTGTTTTGGCATTTTCTACTTTTTTTCCCAAGTCATTTAGGTGCTAATTTGTTCTATTTTTCTAAAGAAGAAGACACATTTTCTGCTCTTCTTCTCTCCCCTACTCTGTTTCCTTATGCTTCCTGCTCATAGCCTTTTCCTTCTCACATTTCAGCAACTCTTTATTCCTTCTCCTTAGTAGCATGTAACCTGCAATGAATACAAAACAAAACACCAGAAACCAGCTATCTCTTACCTTCTACTTTACCGTACTGCTGCCTTTCCCTAGCCTTCTCCGTACACCATTTTAAAGCAAGCTTCAGACTCAACTTGCACATAACCTACAGCCTGCTTAACCTCTACCACTACCAATCCCTATATAAGAAATTACAGACCTTTCCTTCATCCCAAAATATACATTCTTCTAAAACATAAACTAACATAATTACAAATAGCACTTCACAACTTTTACAGCTTCCTCTCTCATCCGTAAATCTGTCTGTGGCTACCTGCAAATCAAAAAAATACAACAATCTACACAGCCCATCACAAGCATTACCTTTCCCGGGCAACCTATCTCTTTCCATTGCTGTCTCTTTTCTGATATACAAGCTGTATTTCCGTAGGATAAGGACAAAAAAAGCACAAACAATATATATTCTGTTATCCCCTTTGACCTGTGCCCAATTGCCTCTCCGGATTCCTACAAATCCTAACATATGGATAAGCCATTTTATCCAACTTAGCCATTCCAACGAATTTGTTGGGAATATCATTCCAATTAAATTCTTGTGTACCCCTATGCATACCCTCTTTTTCCAGCTTGTCTGCTAATGCATTAACCTCCCTATAAATATGTGTGAGTGTGGCCTCTAGCTCTTCCATTAAGTCTCTTATATTTTCCGTATCTACCTCATATTTCCACATTCGTAATCTTTTCGAAGCAAGCCCCTCTAGTAGCTTTGAATCCACCTGGATTTGTATCTTCTTGAGATTGACTTTTACAAATCTGAAGTCCCCTAAGCAAGGCTTGTATTACAGACTGTAAGGCTGAATTAGAATTATTTTTCATAGTAAATGCTTTTATAATCTTGCCTTGTGCATCCCTGATCACTCCTCCTCCACCCGCTATTCCCATATCCCTATTAAAGCTGTCGTCTGTGTTAAGAGCAAAGGTTCTGTTTGGTGGTTTAATCCAAGAAACTCTTTTTAGACCCGACCATCCCTCTTTTTTAATACTTAGCCCCCATTTAATTCTTAGATTTTTAGATATATTAATGTTATCAGTTTTAATAGGCTTTAGAGCAGAAATAATTGAGATTTCCCTCTTTATATCCTTCAGAATTTCTTCTGAATTCATTTGTATTCCTTCAAACATACTTTTATTCCTAGCTTTCCATATACACCAAATGATTACTGAGGGAATATTGTTCCTAAACCAGACTTGAATATGGCTTTTAGGTTTTTCCTTGTTCCAGTTTATCAATCTATTCTCCAGTTTATCAGTTAGCTGTCCCCCTGTATTATCAAGCTTATTCCATATCTCCCCCACTATTTTCCCATTCGAAAAAAGATGATCCGTGCTTTCTATTTCTGAGTGACAGCATTCACATCTAGAGACCAGCTTTATGCGTTTCCTCTGTATATTAAAGTCAACTGGTTTGGCTTCTATGAGTGTTCTCCACATTAATGTTTTCATTTTCTGTGGAGCATCACTTTTCCAAAAGACTTTAAATATCGGTCTAAGCCTGTGCTTTTTTCTTAATATGTTTTTTGCTGATTTAAGGGTGAAATTTTCTTCTGCGGTTAACATCCATTTCCAACCGCTTTTATTTAATCTTGAATGAGCTTCAACTATCTCTTTTTGTTTTATCATCAATTTCCAGGCTTTAGATGCTTTTTTTTTGAAACTTTCAATTGCTCATTTTCTCATCCATACTTGAGACGCATAAAATTTGCTCACAAGCTATTGTTTTCTTTCAATCTCCACCAGCTTTTGCAGGCCCATGCCTTAGCCATTTCATCAAGGCTAGTAAAACCTAGACCCGCTTCCTCCTTGGGAAAGCATAAATCCTCCCACTTTCGCCAATGTAATTTTGGCTTACCTTCTCTCTTACCCCATAAGAAATCAGCCATATCCTTTTCCAGTCTATTTATGATCTTTTTTAAAGGATGCATAACAGTTAAAATATGAGCCAGTGAATCCTGTAATACATGTGTAATTAATATAATTCTACCTCCCATGCTTAAGAGATCTTCCTTCCATCCCGCTATTTTTTCTTTCATTCTTGCAACTTGATAATTTAAATATTCTTCTTTTAATCTTCCTTCGAAAATAGGGCAACCCAGATACATCAATGCACCTTTTTTCTGGGTGAATCTTGTAATATCTGAAACCCTTTGAGCCACTTTATCTGGTGCTTTTTCTGCAAGCATAAATTGACACTTTTTAATATTTAGGGTTTGTCCTGTTTCCTCCTCTAGCGTGTGCAATAACCCCATCAAATTTAGAAGCGATTTCTTACTGGCATTTGTGAAAATAATAACATCATCTGCATAAGCCAAACAACAGACTCGGGGAGTATTCTTAGGTTGCCTAAACATTAATATCTTTTCATTTTCCATTTCTTCTTTTAAATTTATAAGTAATGTTTCTAAGTAAAAATTAAATAAATAAGGTGATAAAGGATCCCCTTGCCGTAGGCCTCTAATAGGCTTAAACTCGTTCCCTATTCTCTCGTTAATTATTATTTTAACCCATAAACTTGATATGCATCTATGCATTAAATCTATCCAGAACTCCGAAAAGCCCATCTTACGCATTATAAAACATAAGATTGACCATTCTACTTAGTCAAAGGCTTTAGACAAATCATGTTTTAAAGCAACATTGTGTGCCCTTGCCTTGGTCCCAACTTCTCTCATCATTTCTGACGCTAGGCTTATATTTTCTGATATTAATCTATTTTCCACAAAGCCAGATTGTTATTGCGAGATTATTTTCAGAAAAATAGGCCTAAGCCTATTTTGTAATAGCTTCGTTAAAATCTTGTAAATCGAGTTACACAGGCTAATTGGCCGAAAATCTTCATATTTTTGTGGGTTTTCGGTTTTGGGAATAAGAACAATGAAAGAGCTTGCGCCCGATTTTGTAACTTTTGCTCCTGCGAATATCCAGGCTATGGCTTGTAACAAGTCTGACTTAATAATAGGCCAGCATATCTGGAAGAAAACATTATTCCAACCATCTGGTCCTGCCGCGCTGTCTCTATTCATATCAAAAACAGCTGCCCTTATTTCCTCTTCATCAGAAAATTCAGCCAATTTTTCATTATCTCTCTCTGTCACTTGTAGTTTTATTTTCTGTATTAAACTATTTCCTTCTCGCCTCATATTCTCACACAAGTGCGTTTTTAGGTATCCTTCTCAGTGTGTTCTTATCTCTTCTTCTTTTTCAACCCATTTACCTTCCGAGTTTTTAATAGCTTTTATCTTTTGTTTTTGGGATTTAATTTTTGCCATAGTGTGAAAGAATTTAGTATTATTATCTCCTTCCTTTAACCACTTAATCCTAGCTCTCTGTTTCCAGAAAACTTCTTCCATGTTTAAGCAAAGTCTTAATTCTGCCTCTGCCTGACTTAAATCTTTTCTACTCTCCTCAATTTGGTCTCTCTCATATTTTATTTCACTCTTCTCCACCTTTTCCTCTGCCTATATTATATTTCTATTTATATTTCCAAATACTTTTTTATTCCATGTGGTCAATCTAATTTTTAGTCTACGCATTTTAATTGCTAAGCTTTGTAGTGGATTGCCTATAGCTTTTTCTGCCCATGAAGTTTCCGCTATTGTTAAAAAATTTGCATACAAGCCCCACATATTTTGAAATTTAAAGGTTTTCTTTGGCTTATAATTATCATGGTGAGTCAAGAGTATAGGACTGTGATCTGAGCAGGTTCTATTTAAATGTTTAATAGTGGTAGATCCATGAGAATCTAACCATTTTGGATTAAATAAAAACCTATCCAGTCAAGCCCAGATTGCTCCCCGCTTTTTCCAGTTATTACACCATGTAGATTTTTCCCCTATAAAATCTAGTTCTATTAAGTTGGCATTAGTGATTGCCTCATTAAATTGTGACATTGCCTCTGCATCGGCATGTCTTCCTCCTTTTTTCTCATTAGGGCTTCTTATTACGTTAAAGTCTCCTCCAATGATCCATGGAGAATCTTTTACCGCAATTTCTTTTATATCCTGCCATAGTATTTTCCTCCCTTCTTTAGAATTTTTTGTATAAACTGCTGACATTAAAATTTCTGAGTTACTAACAATTTTAGAATGTAATATTTGTTCTGTGTCTTTTAAAATTCTAAGATCTATATTATCCCCACACATGATCCATATTTTCCCATTCACATTTGCTATGGCATTATCAAATCCCATTAACTTTTTATAAAGGTCTAGTTTGTTTTTATCTACCATTGGTTCAGTTATAATTAGTATTCTTAGTTTATGAATTTTAATGAGTCTTTTTAGTCTATTTAAGGTGGGTGTGTTAGTCACCCCTCTTATATTCCAATATAAACAACTAACCATTACCTGCTGACTTTGACTGCACTCTCGTTCTACACTTTGAATCGTATTGCATATTCATATACTTATTCATGTTCCTTGCGGGTTTTGTTACACTAGAAACCGGTTCCATAATCCTTTCCTTTAGACTTTTTCCAAGTTATAGCGCCATTATTTTAAGCTCCTCCATAGCCTCTTTCCTTGTGCATGTGTCCCATTTTCTTACGGCCATTTCCAGATCATCTTTAGAAGTATTCATTTCCATCCTTTCCATAGCCTTGCTTTGAGGTGGTAAGTTCCAGCTTTTCACTTCGAACTCCTCCTCTGAAAAATTCAGCATATCTTCCTCAATCCAGCTTAAATCCTCCTCCTTGTCTCTTGCATTTCTCCTAGACCTAACCTTCTTAACTTGCCTCTTGTATCTTTTACTAGGTTTTGGTAAGTCCCAAGCACAGCCATCCACTTGGAGCTTTATTTCCTCTCCAGTGGTGCAGAAATCCCCATTCGAGGCCTTTTCCTTGCCTCCCTCTTCCATGGCTACATCTCCTTCTCGGCTTGATTTCCTTGCATTACTGTTGGTTACAGAAGCTTCATTCTCTTCCTCCCCTAAGCTCTTAGCATCAAGTTCTTTTGGTGAATCAGTCGAGGTCTCAAACAGTTTTGTGGAAGCTTTGCCCGTGCTTTCCTTCCTTACCCATTTCTGCACCTTAGCTTTTCCTGCATTTTCTTTAACATTTTCGTTTCGTTCTAAGCCCATTCTGCATTTAGACTCATCGTGACCCATTCTCTTGCATAATGTACAGTATCGAGGAATGTATTCTGGGACTATCATTTGCCAAAAACCATTAATATCATCACTGCCTATCCACACTTTATGTGGGGGTATCGACAGCAAGCTCGTCTCTACATAGAGACGAGCACAGTGAGGTCGAGACATAGAGGCAGTAGCCTCGTCCATCCTCATCGGTTTGCCCCACACATGAAGCAATAGAGAAGAGAGCCGCCTTGTTATAGAAAGGTATAGGAAGGTTCGGGAGTAGAAACCATACCGGTGCAATGGGCGATTATTCCAGCGGGGTGAACTCGTTTGTCCATTTCAAGATGTGCATGGAGAATCCCTTAATATACCACATACCTCGCATCCAAATTCTATAATAATCTTCTTCCTCCGAGAGTTGCAGAAATATATGTTTGGAGTCGAAATCTCCCATTTTTACTGCCCCTTTGAGCTTTAATGAAGATAGGAAATCTCGAATGTCTTTGAAGCTCGGTCGGCCATGTGAGAACTTCCCAACCAAAGTCCATTTGAAAGGTTCTGCCATTCTTGCAAGTTTGGCTGGAGAGAAAAAGCCCGCCAGCGAGTCTTGCTTATTCCCGAAAGAGGGAGGATTATGCGCGGGCCCTTGTAATATTGAAGCAAATGACTTCCTATGAGCTAGGAAGTCCTCTTGCCCCATTTTGAGCTTGAAATTGGCTATTTTCTACCCAAATTTGGCACTTTCTCTCTCTAAAATTCGAGTTTCTCTTTCTAGAAGTTGAGAGCGTTTTTCAAAAAAAAACGGCGAATGTTTTTTTTTCTTCATCATCATCTTCTTCTTTTTTTTAAGGTTTTATATATTAATTAGAACCTGCTTTTTAGGAGGAAGAATACCGTTTGTACAAGCTACATCTACCCATTTCCCTTTTACACCCAACTTTTAAAGCTAATATGTAGAAAATCATAATTTTAATTAACTCCTAATCTTTTCTAAGTTAATATTCAATTTGAAATGATGACTCTTATATATATATATATATATTGAGATACATTAATTCAGTGCAGCATCTCAGTTCTCTTGATGGATCATGCTGTGAGAGAAGGCCTCCCCATTGATCTTTGTAAAATTCTTTCCCATGCTATGTTTGATACTTTAAATCTTTGTGAAGTGTCTTCCTATAACAGCTTCGACCAGCCTGCTCCCTCGCAACATCAACATACTAGATTCGACAGTCCAGAATCTACGTTGTAGAATTGATGTCCTTGCACCTTCTTTATCATTTGTATATGTCTACTCTCTTTTCTATTTCTTTAGACGTTACCACTTGTGATATTAAAGATAATCCTGCATAAGACAAAAGTATCAAGATCTTTTGAATAGGTGATCCATTACTTACCTTTCCTTTACCCAATACAACAAATAGTATATCTCTTGATCTTTGTAGCATACTTCCTCTTAAAAATCAATCCCAGTTATCTTTAAACTCCCTTTGCTGCTCACCCATTATAGATACTTTGACACACAGACTAAGACTTCTAAAATTAATACAGACTTCCATCAAAATTAACACAGACCACCAGAAACAGATATCTATTAAGACAGACCACCAAGCCTAAATAACAGACTTCCAAAACCATCTCAAACCAATTTTTGAACTGAAAAATAGCAAGTACATCAAACAAACAAACTGAAAAAAAAACAGATTAGTGTTTGTGCTGTGTACCCAGCTTTCTGCCCATTTTGAATTAAATATTCAGCTTCAATACCTATAAAATAAATAAGAAAAACTGCCCAAACCAATAGTCTAAATACTTAAATTTCTTACCAGTTTATTCATTTTAATTATTCACCTCGGTTCCGATTAATCACCCCTCAGGACCAGGGAGATTTATAAGATACGAGCTTGCATATATTACTAGCAACGAAACCAAAAAAAAAAATAGTAGAGATATAAAAACAAATGTTATTCTAAGAACCTTCTAAAATAAGGAAGTTCTCTGCGGTCCAATTTTATTAATCATACTAATTTTTTTGGTAGCGTGTCCTCATTAAAATCTTGATCTCCTCTTATTCTACCTTTCTTGGCTTATACATCTGCCAATGTGTTAACCTCTATATATATATGATTTATGGTATAATCTAGAATTTTTGTTATTTGCAGGATTTCTTCGATTTCCTCCTCATATCTCCATAATGAAACTTGTTTATTAATTAAGTTAACTAAGATTTTTGAATCTATTTTAATGTCTATGTTTTTAATATTAGATTTTTTACACAATCTAACCCTTTGTCTTAAAGCTAATATCTCAGCATGTAGTGCCGATGAAGCATGAAACTTCCTTGTGAAGGCTAAAATTAGCTCTCCTTCAGAATTCCTTATCAACCCCACCCCCCCCCCCCCCCCCCCCCCCCCCCCCCCTCTTGCTGCTCCAATGTCTCTGTCAAAGCTTCCATCGGTATTTAAAGCCATTCTTTCTTTTGGTGGTTTTTCCCATTTTAATTCTATTATTTTAAAGTGTTTTGGTAACTTTTCTTTTTGATTCCAAAAAGTCATAAAATCTTTATTCTAGGCTCTTGCCTTGATTCTTTAATGGAAAAATCTCTGAAATTTTTCTAGTCTCTTCTTTTATCTCCTTCCAGATATCCTCTACACTCATACGATACCCTTCAAATCTACTTTTATTTCTAGCCTTCCAGATGCACCAGATAACTATTAGAGGAACATTACATTTGATCCATTTCCGTGCAGGATTTAAAGCTTTTATATTACTCCATTTTTTGAAATCTAGCTTTTATTGTGAGCTGTTCATATTTTATATTCAACTCTATTCCTAGTTTTCTCCATATTTCTGCTGCTACTTTTTCATTTGAGAAGAGATGATCCAGTGTTTCTATTTCGGATGCACAGTATTCGCATCTTGATACTAACTGAATGCCTTTCTTTGTTAAGTTATTATCTAATGAAACAATATTAGAAAGAACTTTCCACATAAAAGTTTTAATTTTTTGAGGATTATCATTTTCCCAAATCCATTTAAATAGATTTTGCTCTACTTGCCTTTTTCTTATTACATTCTTAATATATTTAAGTGAAAATGTTCTTTCTGATGTTAATGTCCATTTCCATCCTTCTTTAGTGAGTTTTGAATAATTCTCCCTAGATCTCTTTGTTTAAGCATTTGAACCCAAACCTGCGAACTCTAACTTTTATTTTTCTCTTTATAAATATCATCTTTTAAACAGTACTTCGCACGCATGAATTTCGCCCATAAGCTATTATTTTCTTTTAATCTCCACCATCTCTTACTAGCCCATGATTTAGCTAAATTTGAGATATCGATGAATCCCAGTCCAGCTTCTTGAACAGGAAGACATAAATCCTTCCATTTTTTCCAATGCAATTTATATTTTGCCTCTTTTTTCCCCCATAAGAAATTAGCAAATTCCTTTTCAATCTTTTTAATTAGCTTACTTGGTAGTTTCATAATCATGATATTATGCATTAATGAGCTTTCTAAGACGTGTTTTATTAATGTTATTCTTCCCCCCATACTCAAGAATTCTTCCTTCCATCCCACTATTTTCTTTTTTAATTTATCTATTAAATAATCCAAGTACTCAACCGTGAGTTTGCCTTCATATACTGGATAGCCTAGATATATCATTTTTCCTTTTTTATGAGAGATACCAGTGACTTTTTTAATTCTATGAGCTAATGATATGGGTGCTTTATAAGATATCATGTATTGGCATTTTCGTTTATTTATTTTTTGACCTATTTCATCTTCTAAGCAAATTAACAAATTCATTAGATTTTGTAATGATCTATGTTCTCCATTGGTGAAGATCATCACATCATCTGCATAAGCTAAATAGCTGACTAGTGGAGTGTTTTTTGGTTGCCTGAATGTACCTATCAAACCATTTTCCATCTTATCTTTAAGATTAACTATTAATAGTTCTAAATAAATATTAAATAATGCTGGTGAAAGCGGGTCTCCTTATCTTAGACCTCTGACCGGTTTTATTTCTTCTCCTACTTTTCCATTAGTTATAATCCTAACTCAAGTATTAGAGATGCATCTATAAACTAGATCTATCCATATTTCCGAGAATCTCATTTTTCTCATGATGAAACAAAGAATATTCCATTCGACTCTATCAAATACTTTGGATAAATCTAGTTTTATTATTACATTATGCCCACTTTTTTTTGTTCCTATTCTCTACACAATTCTTTAGCTAAACTTATATTCTCCATTATAAATCTATTTTTCATGAAGCCTGATTGTTCTATTGAAATAATTTTAGGTAAAAGGTGAAAAAGTCTGTTTTGCAAAATTTTTGTTAAAATTTTATAAATTGAGTTACATAAACTAATAGGTCTAAAATCCTCCCCTGTTTGCAGATTTTCTATTTTTGGAATGAGGACAATATGAAAGCTACCCCATTTTTTCCTATTTCAGCTCCACAAAATATGTTATTTATGGCTTTTTCTATATCTTTTTTGATTATATCCCAACAAAACTGGAAAAAACAAGCATTCCATCTATTAGGACCTGCTGCACTATCCTTGTTCATACTAAAAATAGTTGTTTTAATTTCTTCTTCATCCGGGAAGTTGGTTGACCTATTATTGTCTTCAGATGTAATTTTGTTTTCAATTTTTTGTAATAATGAATCTCCTAAGCTCATTTTTTTCACTTAATTGATTTTTGAAAAACTTTGTAAAGAAATTTTGAATATCTATATCATCTTGCAACCATACATCCTCATTATTTTTTATACCACTAATTCTATGTTTCTGTTGTTTAAACTTAGCTATTCTTTGAAAAAATTTCGTGTTTTTGTCTCCTTCTTTTAACCATTTTAATTTAGATTTTTGTTTCCAATAGACTTCTTCCATTAATAATTTAAGTTTCAATTCTGCCCGTGCTTTGCTTAATGCTCTTCTGTTGTTAGCATTTTGATCTAATTCAAATTCTAGTTCATTTTTAGAAACTAAATCTTCTGCTATTTTTACATTTTTGTTAATATTTCCAAATACTTCTTTATTCCATTGTTTTATGTCTATTTTTAGTCTACTGAGTTTGTGATTCAATATTTGAATTGAATTTTTTGATGCCTCTCTATTTTAGGAATCTTTTACCATATTCAAAAAGCCATGATGCAAACACCAAGCATTTTGAAATCTAAAAGAGCCTCCTTAATAAGTAGGGGTTTTAATGGTGATTAAAAGTGGGTTGTGATCAGAACATGTCTTATTTAAATGTTTTACTTCTGTCGCACCAAAATGCTCAAGCCATAAAAAATTAAATAGAACTCTGTCTAATCTAGCCCAAATTGTACCCTTCTTTTTCCAGTTATTACACCATGTAAAGGGGGAACCCAAAAATTTAGCTTCAATTAAAT
>JAREIK010000121.1:29022-41522 GCA_029783825.1 Sapria himalayana | reverse complement strand
GTTTGCTCCTGTGAAATTATATTTGGTAAGATGTCTCTCATTCTGTTTTGCAAAAGTTTAGCTAGAATTTTATATGTAGCATTGCAGAGGCTAATCGGGCGATAGTCCTCACATTTTTGTGGGCTTTCCATCTTCGGAATGAGCACGATATAAGAGCTTGCCCATGATTTTGAGATCTCTCCTCCGGCAAAGATCCATATGATAGCCTGGGTCAAGTCTTCCTTGATTATGTGCCAGCATATTTGAAAAAATGCATTATTCAACCATCTGGTCCTACTGCACTCTCTTTGTTCATACTAAAAACTGCCACCCTTACTTCCTCCTCCTCTGGAAATTTTTTAGTTTGCAATTCTCTTCCTCAGTGACTTTCGGCTTGATTGTATGCATCAAGCTGTTTCTTGTGTTATAGCTATTTTCACATAAGTGATTTTTAAAAAAATCTACTATATGAGCTTGTATCTCTCCCTCTTGTTCTACCCATTCTCCTTTGAGCTTTTTATGCCTTTTATTCTGTGTTTTTTTGCTCTAATTGTTGCCATCGTGTGAAAAAATCTCGTACTGTTGTCTCCCTCCTTGAGCCATTTTATTTTTGCCCTTTGTTTCCAAAAGATCTCCTCCATATTTAATCTCAATTTTAATTCAGCCTCTGCCTTACTCAATTCTTGCCTGGTCTCCTCCCTCTGGTGTCTCTCATAATCTATTTCGCACCTCTCTACTTTTTCTTCCGCCTGTATGATTCTAGCATTTATATTACCGAAACACTCCTTGTTCCATTTGCTTAATGTGAATTTTAACCTCCGCAGCTTAAATGCTAGGACTTGTAAGGGATTACCAGATGCATGCTCTTTCCACGATCTACTTACTACCGATTCAAAATCTCCATTCAAACCCCACATATTTTGGAATTTGAAACAATTAACCGGCCTAATTAATGCCTTACATGTAATCAGAATCGGGTTATGATCAGAACAAGTTCTGTTAAGATGCCTGATATTTGTATCCCCCAGCAATTCTGTCCATTTTACATTAGACATGAATCTGTCCAGTCTTGCCCTAATTGCTTTCCACTTCTTCCAGTTATTACACCAAGTGTAATTTGCTCCTAGATATTCTATTTCCATTAGGTTAGCATTCGTAATGGCCTCATTAAACTGAAGTATAGCCTCTGGGTCAGGCTGTCTTCCTCCCTTCTTCTCATCGCAATTCCTGATCACGTTAAAATCTTCCCCAATTATCCACGGTATGTCCTCGGATGCTGTCTCCGTCATATCCCGCCACAAAATCTTCCTCTACTCTTTAAAGTTTTTAGCATAAACAAAAGAGATAGGCATATCCGTGTAGTATTTTATCTTTAAATGTATCATTTGTTCTGTATCTTTTATCACTGACACTTCTAATTTATTATCCCACATTACTCAAATTTTCCCATTAATGTTTACTATGGCCTTATCAAATCCCAAAAGCTTTTTATATTTATCTATATGTTCTCTATCTACCATTGGTTCTGCCACAGCCACTAAAATTGGCTTATGGACTTTAATCAGTTTTTTTAATCTTCTTTGAGAGGGTGTATTTGCCACCCCTCTTATATTCCAGTAAATGACTCTATCCATTAAACGCCGATCTTGCTTGGGCTCTCGTTGTGCATTTTGAAGCATATTTTATGTCTCTATAATTCTTCATATTTCTCTGTGGTTTTGCAGAGCTATGAGTGACCTTTTCTGAAACTTTAAAGTTTTTTCCGGACTTGAAGGCCATAATCTTTAACTCTTCTATTGCTTCCTCTTTTGTGTAGGCATCCCACTTAGTAATAGCTCTTTCTAGATTATCTTTTGGGGTCCTAATTTCCATCCTGTTTGAAACCCTGCTCTAGAATATATTCCTGCAGTTTTTCGTTTCTGCTTCATCTTCAGAAAACTCCAATAAATCAACTTCTATCCAGTCAAGGTTTTTCTCTAGCCTCCTTCTAGCCTTCATCTGCCTGCTTATTTTTGCCTTCCTCATATGTTCTAGATTTGCTACTGAGGCTAAAGCGGCCTCCTCCTTTGCAATAAACCTTTTTGGAAGAGTCTCTCCATTCGGGAGAGACTCCCCCTCACTTAAAATCTCTTCATTTTCTACTAGCTTGCTATTAACTATGTCTATTCCCCACCTTAACCTCTCCTCACCCTCTTGCCTCTGTTCTTCCATCTGTGGGGAAGACATTTTGTCCAGACCTTTAAGTGACTCACTTGAGACATCCCTCCCTTGCCCAACTAAATATCCATCACTGCCCATTTCATGTCCCCTTTGCCCCCTGCTCTCTGTATAGGACTCTTCCCCACCCTCTCTTCTGTAAGCCTCCCCATTATTATTTTGTCCCTGCTTCTTAACCCATCTAAGCTTACTTTTATCTCTTCCGGTTTCAGCTATTTCCTCACCCTTTTTCTTGCCCATCAAGCATTCCTCTTTCCCACGTCCCAATCTACAACACCTCCTATAGTAGTTGGGACACATCTCAGGAATCATGGGTTGCCAAAAACCATGCCCCTCTTCACTGCCCACCCAGAGCTTCCGAGGAGGTAGTGCGAGAAGGTTTGTTTCAATGCAAACTCGAGCAACCTGAGGCCTTCTCATTGAGGCAGTAGCCTCATCCATCATTATCGGCCTTCCCACACACGAAGCTATAGAGAGTAGAGCTGGTTTGTAGAAGAAACGAAGAGGTAGGTTAGGCAGAGAAAACCATACCGGGGCTATAGGAAGCTCCTCTAGTGGATTGAAGTCCATCATCCACTTAAACACCCTCATCGGGAAGCCTTTGACATGCCACTGACCTCGCATCCATATTTTGTTGAAATCGGACTCCATTGTGTATTGCAGAAACACATGCTTTGAGTCGAAAACCCCTATCTTGGTAGCTCCTTTTAGCTTCAGAGAGGTAAGGAACTCTTGAATATCAATTACGTGCGGCTTACCATGTGAGAATTTGGCTATCAAAGTGAATTTGAAAGGAGCTACCATAGTGTCGAGCTCGGCCGAGGAGAAGATGACCGGCGGAAAACCATTTTTGTTTCCGTAAGTGGGCAAGGAAGGCATGGGCTCTTGAATTATGGATGCAAATGACTTCTTATTAAATAAGAAGTCATTTTGGCCCATTTTTAGAGCTTGAAGAGAGCTTTTTGGCCGAAAATGGAGATTTCTCTCTCTAGGGTTGAGCTTTCTATCTCTAGAAAGTGAGAGCCTTCTTCTTCTTCTTTTTTTAAAGGTTTTATTTATTAATTAGAACCCTCTCTTTTGGCGGTGGAATACCGTTTGTACAAGCTACATCTACCCATTTCCCTTTTAAACCCAACTTTTAAAGCTAATATGTAAATCATAATTTTAATTAACTCCTAATCTTTTCTAAGTTAATAATCAATTTGAAATGATGACTCTTATATATATATATTTTTTGATACATTAATTCAGTACAGCATCTCGGTTATTTTTCTTCTTCTTCTTCTTCTTTCCTTCTCATTCTTCTCCTTCTTCTTTCCTTCTCATTCTTCTCCTTCTTCTTTTCTTCTCATTCTTCTCCTTCTTCTTCTTCTTCTTCTTCTTCTCCTTCTTCTCCTTCTTCTCCTTCTTCTTCTTCTCCTCCTTCTTCTCCTTCTTCTCCTTCTTCTCCTTCTCTTCTCTCTTCTTCTCCTTCTTCTCCTTCTTCTCCTTCTTCTCCTTCTTCTCCTTCTTCTCCTTCTTCTCCTTCTTCTCCTTCTTCTCCTTTCTTCTTCTCCTTCTTTCCTCTTCTCTTCTTCTTCTTCCCTTTCTTCTTCTTCTTCTTCCTCTTCTTCTTCTTCTTCTTTTAAAAAATTTGTTTTATTATTAATAACCATCTCTTTTGGCGGAGGAATACCATTTTTACAACCTACATCTACCCGTAGCCCTCTTACACCCATCTTAACCTTAAATCTACTAGCTAGCATATTGAATTATAAAAAAACATTCTCAAATAAAGATTTATTCCCTTATATAAATTAAACTAGAATAAGCTAGAGGCTTTGCTATAGTTTATTTAATTTTCGGCCCATCTTTCCCATTTTACTATTTTCGGGCCATCTTTTCGGCCCATCTTCTCATTTAAATTCTTGTAATGTTCGGCAGTTTCCTGTGCTCAGCATCTATCTCTCATCTTCCCCATGTCTCGAGCTCTGCTATTCACGTCATTCCCGAATATTTCCAACCGTCTTCCTTCTACTTTTATACACATCTGTGCCTGCAATATACAAAGAAAACGAGCGCGCCTCCAATATAACTTATCTACCCTATTCCCCTTGTTCCTTGTTATACTTATACAATATTTATAATTTCTTCGTTCGCTCCCATTCTCTTTGTTGTGCTTTTAATGCTCTGTCTATACGGCTTTTCACGAGTTTCAACAAGACCTAAGACTTTCTACATAACTCTCAGGAGAATAAGAATGTTCGCTTAAAATTATAACAGATAACTTAACCAAAAAAACCACCTCCAAACACGTGTAAACTGCACACCAGATGATCACCCATAGGACCAGGTGATCAGTCGAGAATGACTCGAGCAGCATTCAATAATCTAGTGATAAAAAGCTTATGATCATATGATCTTATCAAAGGCAAAATATCTATAAACTACATTATTTAACCTATAAAAATCCGCAAAGTTAGCAATTTAAAAACAAAAGGCTCCAGCATTACATCTTCATCCTGCAAAGAAAACATAAATCAGATACATATCTATACGTGTGCACCATTATGCCACTTTGTATGGAGCTGCACTGCTGAAAAGATGAAGAACGATACTTTTCCAAAAAACTCATGCATAGATCTAACCTACTTGCTTCTTTTTTAGATTCTTTATTCTAAATTATAGTCTAAATTTTATTTTAAATTAACTTAGCCTCCATCCTTCCTAACTCCTAAAGCTTCTATTTAAAATAACACATACATTGTATAAATACATGGAACTTTGACATCTAATAACACAAAATTAAACCAAAAATTTTTATAACACATGACTCGGTAGGGCTGATACAGATTACAGGATGTTTCACTTCAGTAGGGCATGAAGTGGTGAACTGGTTAGAGCTTACCTGCAAGAAGAACAAACCAACACAAAAACCACAAAATTCCAGCACTTACCTTTTGCCTTCTATTTTTTTTTTTGAATTAGTTTTGCAAGGACAGAAATTCCCCTGCAATGTCATATTCCAGCACAAAAATTCCAAAACAAAATTAAATCTTTATCATACCTTCCTAGGCTATTTTATTAGTTCTAATATAAGGAAATGCCATTTTGTCTAAACATGCTATTTCCTTTAGTTTATGTGGCATGGATTCCACGTCATATTCTATCTCTCCTCTAGTTGAGCCTATTCTAGATAGGTTATCCGCTAGATTTATAGCCTCTATATATATATGTGTGTGTAATTAAAGCCTTCAATTCATCGAAAAGGCTAAAAATTACTTCTAGATCCTCTTCATACCTCCATACGATTTTCTTTTTAATTACTATTTCGACTAACAGTTTCGAGTTTACCTGAACTTCTATATTTTTAAAATTTAGCTTCTTACATATCTCTAATCCTGATTTCAAAGCTTTAATTTCTGATTCTAGGGCCGAATAGGCTCTACTAGATCTGGTGAAAGCTTTCTTTACCGTCACTTTATGATCTCTTATTACTCCACCTCCTCCTGCTATTCCAGTGTCCCTGTTGAAACTACAATCCGTATTAAGTGAAAATTTGCCAACCGGTGGAGTATTCCAATGTATACTTTTAGCCAATTGATGATTTATAACTTTAAAAGTGAGGTCCCATGTTTTCTCGAGTTTCTTTTCTTGGTTCTTATTCTCTATTTTTATAGGTTTCATAATATATATATTACTTATCTCCTCTCTAATATCTTTTATTATTTCTGTTAAATTCATCCTTTTATTTTCAAATTTACTTTTATTTCGAGATTTCCATATGCACCAGATAATTAGGTGCGGTAATTTCTGATTAAGCCATTTTCTAGTGGGGCTTTTCGTATTTTCACTTTCCCATTTTTTAACTATATCTATTAATCAATCATCTTTATTAGTTATTCATTTTTCCCCCTCCATCTCTTTCCATATTTCCGCTGCAATTGGCCCATTGGAAAATAAATGATCAGTTGTTTTAACTGCTTGTGAACAGCATTCACATCTTGATGCCATTTTGATCCCTTTTTTTGTACATTAGTATCTACCGATATAGCATTCACTAGAGCCTTCCATGTGAACGAGCACATTTTTTGCGGGACATTTTCTTGTCATACCCATTTGAATAAAGTTTGAGCCGGTTTTTCTTTCTGACCCGATCTTTTGCTGACTTTAGAGAGAAATTTCCTTGTGGCGTGGAAAGTCCATTTCCAGCCACTCTTCTTTAGCGTGGAGTGTGACTCTACTATCTCCTTTTGTTTTTCCATTGCCTTCCAGCTGTTTGAAGCATTCTTAGGGCTCTTATTCTTATTATCTAAATATTTAGCCCGCATGTATTTAGCCCAAAGATTATCACTTTCTTTAAGTCTCCACCAGCCTTTGCAATCCCAGGCAGCGGCCGAGTCGTGTAGGCTCATTAAACCTAATCCTGCTTCCTCTTTTGGGTAACAAATGACTTTCTAGTCCTTCTAGTGTAATTTATTTCTCCCTTCTTTTTTACCCCATAAGAAGTTTGCCATTTCTGATTCAAGTTTTTTAATAAATTTTCTAGGGGGATGAATAACTGATAAAATATGTGTTAGTGTGCTTTGTAAAACATGTGAGAGCAGCGTTATCCTCCCTCAAATCTCAGGAGCTCTTCTTTCCATCCTGATATTTTCTTTATTAGCTTATATTGGAGGTAAGTTAGATATTCTTCCTTCAACCTCCCCTCATATATTGGACATCCTAAATACATTAATGCCCATTTAATTTCTAAGAAACCTGTGATATTTTTAATTTTATTTACTAACTTTAATTTTGCATTTTTAGCGAGCATAAACTGACATTTGCTTTTATTTACGATTTGACCTGTTTCTTTCTCAAATATTTGAAGAAGATCCATAAGTTTCCGTAATGACTTTGTACTAGCATTTGTAAAAATTATAAGGTCGTCCGCATAGGCTAAATAGCCTATTCTGGATGTATTCTTTGGTTGTCAAAATGATATTATTTCACCTCCTGACATTCTTTTATTCAAGTTTCGAATTAATAATTCTAAGTAGATATCAAAAAGAAGAGGGGATAACGGGTCCCCTTGCCTTATACTTTTATTTGGTTTAAATTCCTCACTTATCTTTCCATTTATGATCACTCTTACCCAAGTACTTGAAATACATCTGTATATTAGATCTATGGTAAGCTCAGATAATCCGAACCTTCTCAACACAAAACAAAGGGTATCCCATTCTACTCTATCGAAGGCTTTCGATAGATCCAGCTTAACCATTAAATTGTTTCCTCTTGTTTTACCTCCTATTTCTTTCATCATTTCTGATGCAAGTTTTATATTTTCAATCATTAATCTATTTTTGACGAACCCCATTTGTTCCTGAAATATTATTGATGGTAAAATTAAGCTTAGTCTATTTTGTAATATTTTTGCTAAAATTTTACAAATAGCACTACATAAATTTATAGGTCTATAATCCTCGCATTTCTGTGGTGATTCTTTTTTTTGGAATTAATACTATAAAAGACTTTGCCCATGATTTTGAGATTTCCACCCCTACAAAAAAACTTGCAATTGCGGGGACTAGCTCAGTTTTAACCGTGTGCTAGTTTGACTGGAAAAAATAGTTATTCCAACCGTCCGGTCCTGCAGCACTCTCTTTATCAAGGTTGAAAACTACCTCTTTTACTTCTAGTTCTTCCGGGACAATTCCATTAAATGGTTTTGAGCTTCCGTAATGGTTGCCTTAATCACATGCATTGGAGAATTGTCTGCCCTATGTGACTTAATGCATAATTGGTTTTCAAAAAAGTTTTTAAAAAGAGTTCCTATTTCCTTTTCTTCTTCTACCCATTTTCCTTCTTCATTTTTTACTCCTTTAATTTTATTCTTTTGAGATTTTATTTTGGTCATATTATAGAAGAATTTAGTATTACGGTCACCATCTTTTAACCATTTAATCTTTGCACGCTCTTTCCAATAAATTTCTTCCAAGTGCAATTTCAATCTTAGTTCTCCTTTAGCCTTACTTAGTTCTAACCGAGTTTCATTATTATTAATGGTATCAAAATCTTGTTCCAACTTGGCTACTTTTTCTTCCACTTTTTATAACTCCTGATTTAAATTTCCGAAAACCTCTTTGTTCCATGTTTTAAGCAAGCTTTTAGTCTCATAAGCTTAATTGTTAGAGCTTGCATCAGCTTGCCCACCACTGGCTCTTTCCAAGACTCTTTGACGAGACTTTCCTAGCCTGCATGCTTTACCCACATATTTTGGAATTTAAAATTAAACGTGTTTCTCTGGTTCCTTTGTATAGTGATAAGTAGTGGGTTGTGATCAGAGCAAGTTCTATTTAAGTGTCTTACCCCCGTAGTCCCTTGTGAGGAGACCCACTTTGTATTACACATAACCCTATCTAGGCGAGCCCATATAACTCCCCTTTTTCGCCAATTATTACACCATGTGTATCTCGAGCCTGTGAAATCTATTTCTATTAGATTGGTAGTGGCTATTGTATCATTAAATTGATTCATGGCTACCTTATACTGAGGTTTACCTCCTTCTTTTCTAGAGGACTTCTAATTATATTAAAGTCCCCTCCTATTATCCAAGGAGAGTTTTTGCTTGCTATATCTTTCATCTCCTGCCATAAAGCCAACCTAGATTGTTTATCATTTTTGCATACACTGCTGAAATTATTTGATCTGTGTTCTATCTAATTTTAAGTGTATGATTTGTTCAGTATCTTTTAATATTTCGATTTCCAGGCTTATTGTGCCATAGAATCCAAAGTTTGTTATTTCAGATAGCATACGCATTTTTAAACCCTAAAAATTTCACTATATTTAATTAATTGGTCTTGCATGACCATTAGCTCAGCAATGGCCACTAAAGATATTTTATATTTTTTAATTAATAATCTTAATCTATTTTTCATGGGGCTATTAGCTATTCCCCTAATATTCCAATATAGGCATCTATCCATTAACCTAATTTGGCTTAGCTCTAGTTGTGCACTTAGATCATAAATCATATTGCATATTTCTTCATGTTCCTTACTATTTTAGGAGTGTGAGTAATTTCATGCATAATCTCATTATATTTTACCTGATTCCCAAGCACCATGGCCATTTGCTTCAAGGCCTCCATAGATTGAGTTCTTGAGAGATTCCCCCAATCTTCATTGTAGATAGATAATCATCCTTGGCTTTCTCCTCAAGCTCCTCTTGAGATACATCGCCCTTATTAATTGAAGGGCAACTAAAAATTACCGATTTATCTTCAGGGAAGTCCAGAAGATCCTCGTTTATCCACCCATAATCTTCAAGTTTTTCTTTCAATACAATTCTAGTTCTAGGTCTTTTTTTATGTTTTCTCCTATGTTTTACCTCCTCCCCACCTTCATTCAAGCTATCCTCCTTCTCTACCTCCAAGTTAACCTCTGCCGGGTTTGCCTCCACTTGATTATTCTTTGAGATTCTGCTGAAAAACGTGGGTCTCCTCCACTGTCCAGACCTTCCAGTTCTACAGTCGGCTGGATATTGTGTGTTTTCTGCGAGTTGTGAAGAGAGGCCTCCTCTTTCCTTAGCCATTGCATTACCTTCTTACCTCCTCCAATCCTGCCGCTACCCTTTGTTATTCTTCTCTTCCCCCACCTTGCACGAGGTAGTTTCATTGCCCGAGCCTCTTGCAACCTTTGGCAGTAAATAAGGGAGGCTTTCGGGGATGACTGTTGCCAAAACCCCTCAGCCTACTCACCTTCACCACTGCCTATCCATAGCTTGGCAGGCGGCTTAGTCAAGAGGTTAAGCTCGACACATACGCGAGCTTTGTTCGGCCTTGACATGGCTACTGTGGCTTCCTCCCGTAACATGGGTTTTCCCAAACACGACGATATAGCATAGAGAGAATGTTTCAGAGAATAGGTGTAATGGCAGAAACAGCAATGAAAACCATACCAGGGCTATAGGTGCATCTTCCAGAGGAGTAAAATCTTTTGTCCACTTCAGTATACGCATGGAGAAGCCGTCGACCTGCCATAATCCACGCTGCCATAGGCGATATTGGTCCTCCAGTAGAGAGCATTGCATCACAACGTGTTTAGCATCGAAGTCAGCGAACTTCACCTTCCCCTTAAGATTTAAATTGGTGAGAAGTTTTTGAACTCCTATCGCTCGAGGTCTGCCGTGGGAGAATTTACCGATGAGCCTATATTCGAAAGGTTCTAGGAGCTTTGAGTTTCTTCGGCAGAGAAGATGATAACCGGGTGCCCATTTTTGTTCCCGTGAGTTTGTAATATCGGCACGGTCCCTTTCAAAATCGAGGCAAATGACTTATTATTTAATAATAAGTCGGTTTGCTCCATTTTCACCTGAATAGAGCTTGATTTGAGCAAAAATGGAGAGTTTCTCTCTCTAGAAAGTGGAATTTTCTCTATCTAGAGTTGAGAGCGTTTTTTTGAAAAAATGAACCATTTTTTCTTTTTTCTTCTTCTTCTTCTTCTTCTTCTTTCTTCTTCTTCTTCTTCTTCTTCTTCTTTATTCTTCTTCTTCTTCTTCTTCTTTTAAAGGTTGTTTATTATTAATTATCACCCTCTCTTTTGGCGGAGGAATACCATTTTTACAAACTACTTCTACCCTTATCCCTTTTACACCCACTTAAACCTAATCTAAAATACAAAAAATAGAATAAAATAAAACTTTCATTTTTAAAATATCCTTCTACTTATCTATTGCCAAGTATTGCTTGTTATACTTATATCTTTTGGGTTTTTTCTGCCAATGCCCTATTTGTATGGGGCCTTCTCCTTTCCATTCTTTTAATCTCTCTCCAAGTACTCCCATCCTTCTGTCTTCATGAAACTTCCTACCATCTTGAAGTTTCTTCCCATCTTGAAGCTTTCTGAATACTCCCATCTTCTGTCTGTTCTATGATGAAAATATTTTCGGTTTGATGTATCCCTTTATGCATCGTGAAGCTTCCTTCCATCGCCTCATTCAAGGACTCAAAACTGACTTAGAAACATATCTACTTACATGCTGGCTTAAAATTACATGCTGACCAACTCCTTACCTGCTGACTTACCATTATACAAATTTTAAATGCCGACTTCCATGCTTACCATACAGGCTGGCTTCCATCTTACTCAAGGCTTGAGTTGGCATTGACTCAAGGCTTGAGTCGTATTGACTCGAGACTGACTCGAGACTTAGAAACTTAAATACTTCTTACATGCTGACTTCCTAACTTTAAGCTACATGCTGACTCAGCACTGACTCTGATAACATACTCCAGACTCCAGTGAAATGCACATGCGCAGTCTAAAGAACATGCACAGCTTAACTTATCAGACCAAACACCCGACTCCAGACTTCAGACTTCCAAGGCCGATTTAAATATAACAAAATTTAACAGTCTCATGCTGATCATGCACACTGCACAGCAGTAACTGCAATAACTACGAAATAATTATCACAGCCGTAACTAACTTCATTGCACATAACAGAGTCCTGTGAAATACGAATAGTTCTAAGGCACTGCCTCCAAGCCTGCTCCTCAAACCAGCCATTTCCTTCCTCTCTAGCTTTGTCCAGCCTGCTTCCTTTCGATTAACCTTTGCTGAGAACCGCCTTGCTGCAGCTTAAGTTAACCGGAAAAAATCCAACCAAGAAACCCTACCAAACAATAAATTTAAAGCTCTCTCCTTATCCACTTCCCTCAGGACCGAGAAGCTCTATTTCTTATTATCCTTTTCTCATCCCTTCTTCCACTAATCTATCTGCAATCGTGTTGGCTTCCCTATAAATATGCTTTATTTCTCCTTTTATTTCTCTTAAAATGTTTCTAATATTAACAATGTCTTCTTCAAATTGCCATAATATATCTTTCCTTGTACTAGGTCCGCTAGTATTTTTGAATCCACCTATGCTTGAACATTTAGGTACTAGTATCTTTACAAATTTTCAAACCTTTTTGTAGGGCTATAATTTTTGCTTGCAAGGCAAAGATGATATAGCCCTTGATGTGAACACTTTCAGTGCCTTCTTCCGCATTTCTATTTAAACCTCCTCCACCAGCTTCTCCATTTCTCTTTTAAAGCTTCCATCAGTATTTAGTGTTAGACTGCCCTGCCCGGGTTTATCCAATTAACTATTAATAGTTGGCATTTTTCTTGCTATTGTTGCAAGGTGCCTTTCTTTCATTCTATCCTCCTCTATTTTCATGTTTTTCACTTTTAGGACAGACGTGATGAATGCAGTCTCTTTTTTAATTCTTCCAAATGTCATTAGTTCCATTTTTAAATTATCATATCTACTACTGTTCTAGCTTTCCATAG
>JAREIK010000121.1:0-23165 GCA_029783825.1 Sapria himalayana | reverse complement strand
TTCCTTTTTTTATGAGAGATACCAGTGACTTTTTTAATTCTATGAGCTAATGATATGGGTGCTTTATAAGATATCATGTATTGGCATTTTTGTTATTTATTTTTGACCTATTTCATCTTCTAAGCAATTAACAAATTCATTAGATTTTGTAATGATCTATGTTCTCCATTGGTGAAGATCATCACATCATCTGCATAAGCTAAATAGCTGACTAGTGGAGTGTTTTTTGGTTGCCTGAATGTACCTATCAAACCATTTTCCATCTTATCTTTTAAGATTAACTATTAATAGTTCTAAATAAATATTAAATAATGCTGGTGAAGCGGGTCTCCTTATCTTAGACCTCTGACCGGTTTTATTTCTTCTCCTACTTTTCCATTAGTTATAATCCTAACTCAAGTATTAGAGATGCATCTATAAACTAGATCTATCCATATTTCCGAGAATCTCATTTTTCTCATGATGAAACAAAGAATATTCCATTCGACTCTATCAATACTTTGGATAAATCTAGTTTTATTATTACATTATGCCCACTTTTTTTGTTCCTATTCTCTACACAATTCTTTAGCTAAACTTATATTCTCCATTATAAATCTATTTTTCATGAAGCCTGATTGTTCTATTGAAATAATTTTAGGTAAAAGGTGAAAAAGTCTGTTTTGCAAAATTTTTGTTAAAATTTTATAAATTGAGTTACATAAACTAATAGGTCTAAAATCCTCCCCTGTTTGCAGATTTTCTATTTTTGGAATGAGGACAATATGAAAGCTACCCCATTTTTTTCCTATTTCAGCTCCACAAAATAGTTATTATGGCTTTTTCTATATCTTTTTTGATTATATCCCAACAAAACTGGAAAAAACAAGCATTCCATCTATTAGGACCTGCTGCACTATCCTTGTTCATACTAAAAATAGTTGTTTTAATTTCTTCTTCATCCGGGAAGTTGGTTGACCTATTATTGTCTTCAGATGTAATTTTGTTTTCAATTTTTTGTAATAATGAATCTCCTAAGCTCATTTTTTTCACTTAATTGATTTTTGAAAACTTTGTAAAGAAATTTTGAATATCTATATCATCTTGCAACCATACATCCTCATTATTTTTTATACCACTAATTCTATGTTTCTGTTGTTTAAACTTAGCTATTCTTTGAAAAAATTTCGTGTTTTTGTCTCCTTCTTTTAACCATTTTAATTTAGATTTTTGTTTCCAATAGACTTCTTCCATTAATAATTTAAGTTTCAATTCTGCCCGTGCTTTGCTTAATGCTCTTCTGTTGTTAGCATTTTGATCTAATTCAAATTCTAGTTCATTTTTGAAACTAAATCTTCTGCTATTTTTACATTTTTGTTAATATTTCCAATACTTCTTTATTCCATTGTTTTATGTCTATTTTTAGTCTACTGAGTTTGTGATTCAATATTTGAATTGAATTTTTTGATGCCTCTCTATTTTAGGAATCTTTTACCATATTCAAAAAGCCATGATGCAAACACCAAGCATTTTGAAATCTAAAAGAGCCTCCTTAATAAGTAGGGGTTTTAATGTGATTAAAAGTGGGTTGTGATCAGAACATGTCTTATTTAAATGTTTTACTTCTGTCGCACCAAAATGCTCAAGCCATAAAAAATTAAATAGAACTCTGTCTAATCTAGCCCAAATTGTACCCTTCTTTTTCCAGTTATTACACCATGTAAAGGGGGAACCCAAAAATTTAGCTTCAATTAAATTAGTTTTGTTTACAATATCATTAAAGTGAGACATGGCTTTTTATTTAGAGCTTTCCTCCTCCCTTTTTTTCTTTAAAACTTCTAAGTGAGTTGAAATCTCATCCTATAATCAAGGTTTTTTTCTCCATAGATGTTTTTTCCATATCTTCCATAATTCTTTTCTTTCCTCTTTTTATTTAGCATACACTATTGTGATAATTTCTTTTTCATTATGACTTAAACTAATATTTATTGATTGATTCGTTTCTTTATAATTTTTATATTTAAATTATTTTCTACATTATCCAGATTTTCCATTATTGTTAGCATATGCATGATCAAAGCCTAATATATCTTTGTAATGTCCTATTTGTGCCCTGTCCACCATGGGTTCAGCTATAGCAATAGATTAATCTTATGAATATATATTAATTTTTTTTCATTCTATTTCTAGAGGGAGATTAGCAATTCTCCTTATGTTCCAGTAGATGTAATTATACATTATTATTGACTAGCTTGCGCTCTAGTGGTGCACTTAGTTTGTATGTTTTATTTAAGTATTTTTCATATTCCTTGGTTTTTTTTTATTGAACTTAAATTCCCTCGTCTTTCTCCTTTCATTCTCGGCCCATTTGAATAGCCATTATTTTAACTCTCAATAGCCCACTCCTTATTACCCATGTTATGTTTAGTTTTCTAAGTTTATATCATCTCTTTGCATTCTAACTTTCGCTCTTATTCCTCTCTATCGGTATAGAGGGAAGTCAAGCTTCTTAATTCTAAATCTCCTCTGAGTAATCAATTATAGGTACTGCCCAAGCTTTATTTTTGTTGATTATTTTGTCATATAACTCTTGTTCTTCTGTTTAAATCTGATATTTTTTTATCAATTCAACCCTTCTTGTATCTTCTAGGTTGCTACTGCCCTATCTTCTTTAACATTCATTTTATTGTATTTAATTAGTTTTGTTTCATTTCCATCAATTTTCTGTTCTCCAAAGTGAACAGATTGTTGGGGTTTTTTTTGATATCTCACTACTCCTCCCCCCTTCCAGCTGCCAGGAATCTGCCTCCCTCATTAGCTTGTTTTCCTCCCTTCGTTTTTTAACTAAGCAAACATCCATTCCATGACCCGATTATCCTGCAACAAGAACAATAATTTGGGAAGGTTTTCTGACACAACTTGCTGCCGAGAAACCTCCACCATTGTGCTTCCTAGTCCAATTCGCGAAGGAATTGGCTTCTGTAGGTCAGTTTTCAATGTAGATACGTGCTACACTTGGTCTGGAAAGTGTAGCAGTAGCACCATCCAAGAGAAGAGCAGAAGACCCATAGAAACAAGCAATACGATACAGTGCATATTTGTCAAAAAAAAGAAGGTAGGAAGGGAAACATGAACCATACCGGAGCTACTGATGATTCTTCCTTCGTGGAGAAGCTTTCTGTCCATTTGAAGTTTCTCATGGGATAAACACATTGATTGTACCAGAAGTTTTCGCAACCAAATTCTATGAAAATCCTCTTCGGAATATAATTGTAGCAGGATATGTTTGTCGTCGATTAAACCAATCTTAATAGCATTTTAAGCTTCAAGGAATCGAAGAATGCACGAATATCTTCCATGCGAGGACGCCCATGCGAAAATTTGCCAACGAGAGAGTATTTGTGAGGCTCGGTTAGCTTTTGTAGGTATTCGAGAGATAACTATATCGAGGGATCCTCGATAAAATTCGCGTGAGTGTCCGAAAAGGATGACACTGTGCGCGCTAGTTTTTTAAAAAAATTGGAAAAGGATTTCTTATTCTCTAAGTAATCCATTTCCTTAAAAAAGAACTTGAAATCTGCTTCTTCTTCCTCAAAATTTTCACTTTCTCTCTCTAGAAAAATTTTCTCTCTCTAGAAAGTTGAGAGCGTTTTTTCATTCTTATTCTTCTTCTTTCTTCCTCTTGCTTCTTCTTCCTCTTCTTCTTCTTCTTCCTCTTCTTCATCTTCTTCTTCTTCTTCCTCTTCTTCTTCTTCTTCCTCTTCTTCCTCTTCTTCTTCTTCTTCTTACCTCTTCTTCCTCTTCTTCTTCTTCTTCTTCCTCTTCTTCTTCTTCTTCTTCTTCTTCCTCTTCTTCTTCTTCTTCTTCTTCTTTCCTCTTCCTCTTCCTCTTCTTCTTCTTCGTCTTCTTCCTCATATTTTTTGTTCTTCTTCTTCCTCTTCTTCTTCTTCTTCTTCCTCTTCTTCTTCTTCTTCTTTTTACAATCCATTTAGTTATTGCAAGAGCCAAAAACAACAGGCAAAGACCAAAAAACAGAAAAAAGAAAAAAACAAAGCCAAATTTCAAAGCTTCAAATCTGGTCAATAATCCTTCCCGCGTTTTCCTCCTCCTTTCATTTAAATTTCTTGGTTGTCTCTATGTGTCCTCGTACATCCAGAAAATATCCATTCCAGCAAGTGTTCTGTTCGATCTCTGCCAGTTCTGTACCCTGCAGCCTTCATTTCTGATTTTCAACTTGCAGATACTTAAACACACACACACACCAACTGCCTTTCCCCCGATACTCACACACTCGCCCAAACTCCCCCATAACACCCCTCCCCTCTTCCCCTACTACTCACCCCACGCCTACTAAACCCCCACCCTCGTAGCCCACCACTCTCACACAAACTCACACACCTCCCCATGCACTCCCCCCCACCCATCTAACCCTCTCCTTTCCTTTCGTTAACGTTGTGCCCCATCTCTATATCCTTTCTTCTGCTCACTCTAATGTAAGGGTATGCTAATTTATCTATTATTACCAATCCTTTATATCTTGCTGGTAAAGAATTATCATCATATTCTTGTGAGTCTTTTCTTTCTCCATCTTTTGCTAGCTTATCTGCTAAAGCATTCGCTTCTCTATAAATATGTAAGATTGTAGCATTTCGATCTTTCATCAGGCCTTTGATACTTTTGATTTCCTCTTCATATTTCCTTAGCCCCAAATCTTTAGAAATCATTCCGACCAGAAGGCTTGAATCTATCTGGACTTTTATATTTTTTTAGATTTATTCTCTTGCAGATTTGTAGTCCTCTGAGTAAGGCCTCTACCTCCGCTTGCAAAGCCGAGCTGGACTGGCTCTTCATTCTAAAATCTTTAATAATTCTCCCTTGAAAATCCCTAATCACTCCTCCTACTCCTGCCATTCCAGTGCTCCTCTTATAGCTTCCATCCGTGTTTAAAGACACCCATCCAGAAGGTGGCTTCTCCCATATCACTTTTTTTAACTCCAGCCTCTTCTCTCTTTTAAGTGTTAAGCCCCATTTATTCTTAAGATCATTAAAGGCCTCTATATTTTCTACCTTGACCGGGTTTATTGCTGATATGTTTGTGACTTCTTTTTAAATATCTATCAAAATCTTCTCCGATTTCATTTTTATGCCTTCAAATTTACTCTTATTTCTGGCTTTCCATATGCACCATATTGTAACTAGTGGGAGAATCTCCATTAGCCAACTGCACACTTTATTCCTAGATTTCCTCCCAAACCAACATTCTAATCTGGATTTTAGCTCTAGCTCTTCCTGTCTTGAGTCCTCAAGCTGGCTCCACACCTTCTTTGCCACTTTTCCATTTGAAAAAAGATTATTCGTGTTTTCCACTACAGAAAGACAACACTCGCATCTCGATGCTAACTTTATGCCTTTTTTCTGAATATTTTCCTCCACTGGAGTGGCCTCTATCAAAGTCCTCCATGCGAATGTTTTAATTTTTTGTGGCGCATCTCCTTTCCATATCCTATTTAGAATTAACTGTGGGGTCTTTTTCTTTCTTACTAAGCTTTTGGCAGATTTAAGAGAGAAACTTCCTTGTGCATTTAAGGTCCACTTCCAACCACTTCTGTTAAGCTTTGAGTGAGCTTCCACCAGCTCTTTTTGCTTATATATGGCTTTCCAGGCTGGAGATGCCTTTCGTGCATTTTTTAGTTTCTCTCTATCCCCTCCATACTTTCCCCTCATGAACTTTGCCCAAAGGCATTCATTCTCTTTCAATCTCCACCATGCCTTACATGCTAATGAACCTTATGTGACTTTAAGGCTTGTAAAACCTAGCCCTCCCTCCTCTTTTGGGTAGCAAAGTGTCTCCCATTTTTTTCAATGTAATTTTGATTTCCTTTCCTTCTTTCCCCACAAAAAATTTGCCATTTCTTTTTCAATCTTCTTTAAGACTTCTGTTGGTGGTTGCAAGGATGATAAAATATATGCGACTGAGCTTTGTAGCATGTGCTTATTTAGTGTAATTCTCCCTCCCATGCAAAGCAAATCTTCCTTCCATCCTGCTATTTTCTTTCTCATCTTTTCTACCATGAAACTTAAATATTCCTTTTTTAACCTACCCTCAAATATCGGACAGCCCAAGTACATTAATGCTCCTCTCTTTTCTATAAAACCCGTAATATTCTTTACCCTTTGAGCAACCCTATCCGGGGCTTTTGAAGCTAACATAAACTGACATTTTGATATGTTCAAGATTTGACTTGTTTCTACTTCTAAGGTGTGCAAAAGATACATAAGGTTAATGAGAGACTGGGAACTGGAATTTGTAAAGATAATCACGTCATCCGCATATGCCAAACAACCAATGTGAGGAGTATTTTTGGGTTGCCTGAAAGCTAAAATTTTTCCTTCGAGCATACTTTTCTTTAAGTTCAGAAGAATGATTTCTAGGTAGATATTAAAAAGATATGGAGAGAGCAGATCACCTTGTCTTATTCCTCTTACTGGCTTAAATTCTTCACTTTTCTGTCCATTAATTATGACCTTGACCCAAACACTGATATACATTTGTATATTAGGTCAATCCAAAACTCTGAAAATCTCATCCTCCGCATTAAGTAGCATAGAGTGGGCCATTCTACTATGTCAAAAGTTTTTAATAGGTCTAATTTTAGCACCACATTGTGGCCCCTATTCTTTTTACTAATGTCTCTCATTAATTCAGAAGCTAGGCTTATATTATCCGTTATTAATCTATTCTTTACAAAACCTGTTTGCTCCTGTGAAATTATATTTGGTAAGATGTCTCTCATTCTGTTTTGCAAAAGTTTAGCTAGAATTTTATATGTAGCATTGCAGAGGCTAATCGGGCGATAGTCCTCACATTTTTGTGGGCTTTCCATCTTCGGAATGAGCACGATATAAGAGCTTGCCCATGATTTTGAGATCTCTCCTCCGGCAAAGATCCATATGATAGCCTGGGTCAAGTCTTCCTTGATTATGTGCCAGCATATTTGAAAAAATGCATTATTTCAACCATCTGGTCCTACTGCACTCTCTTTGTTCATACTAAAAACTGCCACCCTTACTTCCTCCTCCTCTGGAAATTTTTTTAGTTTGCAATTCTCTTCCTCAGTGACTTTCGGCTTGATTGTATGCATCAAGCTGTTTCTTGTGTTATAGCTATTTTCACATAAGTGATTTTAAAAAAAATCTACTATATGAGCTTGTATCTCTCCCTCTTGTTCTACCCATTCTCCTTTTGAGCTTTTTATGCCTTTTATTCTGTGTTTTTTTGCTCTAATTGTTGCCATCGTGTGAAAAAATCTCGTACTGTTGTCTCCCTCCTTGAGCCATTTTATTTTTGCCCTTTGTTTCCAAAAGATCTCCTCCATATTTAATCTCAATTTTAATTCAGCCTCTGCCTTACTCAATTCTTGCCTGGTCTCCTCCCTCTGGTGTCTCTCATAATCTATTTCGCACCTCTCTACTTTTTCTTCCGCCTATATGATTCTAGCATTTATATTACCGAAACACTCCTTGTTCCATTTGCTTAATGTGAATTTTAACCTCCACAGCTTAAATGCTAGGCCTTGTAAGGGATTACCAGATGCATGCTCTTTCCACGATCTACTTACTACCGATTCAAAATCTCCATTCAAACCCCACATATTTTGGAATTTGAAACAATTAACCGGCCTAATTAATGCCTTACATGTAATCAGAATCAGGCTATGATCAAAACAAGTTCTGTTAAGATGCCTGATATTTGTATCCCCCAACAATTCTGTCCATTTTACATTAGACATGAATCTGTCCAGTCTTGCCCATATTGTTTCCGCTTCTTCTAGTTATTACACCAATGTAATTTGCTCCTAGATATTCTATTTCCATTAGTTTAGCATTCGTAATGTCCTCATTAAACTGAAGTATAGCCTTCGGGTCAGGCTGTCTTCCTCCCTTCTTCTCATCGCAATTCCTGATCACGTTAAAATCTCTCCCGATTATCCACGGTATGTCCTCGGATGCTGTCTCCGTCATATCCCACCACAAAATCTTCCTCTGCTCTTTAAAGTTTTTAGCATAAACAAAAGAGATAAGCATATCCGTGTAGTATTTTATCTTTAAATGTATCATTTGTTCTGTATCTTTTATCAGTGACACTTCTAATTTATTCTCCCACATTACCCAAATTTTCCCATTAATGTTTACTATGGCCTTATCAAATCCCAAAAGCTTTTTATATTTATCTATATGTTCTCTATCTACCATTGGTTCTGCCACAGCCACTAAAATAGGCTTATGGACTTTAATCAGTTTTTTTAATCTTCTTTGAGAGGGTGTATTTGCCACCCCTCTTATATTCCAGTATATGACTCTATCCATTAAACGACGATCTTGCTTGGGCTCTCGTCATGCATTTTGAAGCATATTTCATGTCTCTATAATTCTTCATATTTCTCTGTGGTTTTGCAGAGCTATGAGTGACCTTTTCTGAAACTTTAAAGTTTTTTCCAGACTTGAAGGCCATAATCTTTAACTCTTCTATTGCTTCCTCTTTCGTGTAGGCATCCCACTTAGTAATAGCTCTTTCTAGATTATCTTTTGGGGTCCTAATTTCCATCCTGTTTGAAACCCTGCTCTGGAATATATTCCTGCAGTTTTTCGTTTCTGCTTCATCTTCAGAAAACTCCAATAAATCAACTTCTATCCAGTCAAGGTTTTTCTCTAGCCTCCTTCTAGCCTTCATCTGCCTGCTTATTTTTGCCTTCCTCATATGTTCTAGATTTGCTACTGAGGCTAAAGCGGCCTCCTCCTTTGCAATAAACCTTTTTGGAAGAGTCTCTCCATTCGGGAGAGACTCCCCCTCACTTAAAATCTCTTCATTTTCTACTAGCTTGCTATTAACTATGTCTATTCCCCACCTTAACCTCTCCTCACCCTCTTGCCTCTGTTCTTCCATCTGTGGGGAAGACATTTTGTCCAGACCTTTAAGTGACTCACTTGAGACATCCCTCCCTTGCCCAACTAAATATCCATCACTGCCCATTTCATGTCCCCTTTGCCCCCTGCTCTCTGTATAGGACTCTTCCCCACCCTCTCTTCTGTAAGCCTCCCCATTATTATTTTGTCCCTGCTTCTTAACCCATCTAAGCTTACTTTTATCTCTTCCGGTTTCAGCTATTTCCTCACCCTTTTTCTTGCCCATCAAGCATTCCTCTTTCCCACGTCCCAATCTACAACACCTCCTATAGTAGTTGGGACACATCTCAGGAATCATGGGTTGCCAAAAACCATGCCCCTCTTCACTGCCCACCCAGAGCTTCCGAGGAGGTAGTGCGAGAAGGTTTGTTTCAATGCAAACTCGAGCAACCTGAGGCCTTCTCATTGAGGCAGTAGCCTCATCCATCATTATCGGCCTTCCCACACACGAAGCTATAGAGAGTAGAGCTGGTTTGTAGAAGAAACGAAGAGGTAGGTTAGGCAGAGAAAACCATACCGGGGCTATAGGAAGCTCCTCTAGTGGATTGAAGTCCATCATCCACTTAAACACCCTCATCGGGAAGCCTTTGACATGCCACTGACCTCGCATCCATATTTTGTTGAAATCGGACTCCATTGTGTATTGCAGAAACACATGCTTTGAGTCGAAAACCCCTATCTTGGTAGCTCCTTTTAGCTTCAGAGAGGTAAGGAACTCTTGAATATCAATTACGTGCGGCTTACCATGTGAGAATTTGGCTATCAAAGTGAATTTGAAAGGAGCTACCATAGTGTCGAGCTCGGCCGAGGAGAAGATGACCGGCGGAAAACCATTTTTGTTTCCGTAAGTGGGCAAGGAAGGCATGGGCTCTTGAATTATGGATGCAAATGACTTCTTATTAAATAAGAAGTCATTTTGGCCCATTTTTAGAGCTTGAAGAGAGCTTTTTGGCCGAAAATGGAGATTTCTCTCTCTAGGGTTGAGCTTTCTATCTCTAGAAAGTGAGAGCCTTCTTCTTCTTCTTTTTTTAAAGGTTTTATTTATTAATTAGAACCCTCTCTTTTGGCGGTGGAATACCGTTTGTACAAGCTACATCTACCCATTTCCCTTTTAAACCCAACTTTTAAAGCTAATATGTAAATCATAATTTTAATTAACTCCTAATCTTTTCTAAGTTAATAATCAATTTGAAATGATGACTCTTATATATATATATTTTTTGATACATTAATTCAGTACAGCATCTCGGTTATTTTTCTTCTTCTTCTTCTTCTTTCCTTCTCATTCTTCTCCTTCTTCTTTCCTTCTCATTCTTCTCCTTCTTCTTTTCTTCTCATTCTTCTCCTTCTTCTTCTTCTTCTTCTTCTTCTCCTTCTTCTCCTTCTTCTCCTTCTTCTTCTCTCCTCCTTCTCCTTCTTCTCCTTCTTCTCCTTCTTCTCCTTCTTCTCCTTCTTCTCCTTCTTCTCCTTCTTCTCCTTCTTCTCCTTCTTCTCCTTCTTCTCCTTCTTCTCCTTCTTCTCCTTCTTCTCCTTCTTCTCCTTCTTCTCCTTCTTCCTCTTCTTCTTCTTCTTCCCTTTCTTCTTCTTCTTCTTCCTCTTCTTCTTCTTCTTCTTTTAAAAAATTTGTTTTATTATTAATAACCATCTCTTTTGGCGGAGGAATACCATTTTTACAACCTACATCTACCCGTAGCCCTCTTACACCCATCTTAACCTTAAATCTACTAGCTAGCATATTGAATTATAAAAAAACATTCTCAAATAAAGATTTATTCCCTTATATAAATTAAACTAGAATAAGCTAGAGGCTTTGCTATAGTTTATTTAATTTTCGGCCCATCTTTCCCATTTTACTATTTTCGGGCCATCTTTTCGGCCCATCTTCTCATTTAAATTCTTGTAATGTTCGGCAGTTTCCTGTGCTCAGCATCTATCTCTCATCTTCCCCATGTCTCGAGCTCTGCTATTCACGTCATTCCCGAATATTTCCAACCGTCTTCCTTCTACTTTTATACACATCTGTGCCTGCAATATACAAAGAAAACGAGCGCGCCTCCAATATAACTTATCTACCCTATTCCCCTTGTTCCTTGTTATACTTATACAATATTTATAATTTCTTCGTTCGCTCCCATTCTCTTTGTTGTGCTTTTAATGCTCTGTCTATACGGCTTTTCACGAGTTTCAACAAGACCTAAGACTTTCTACATAACTCTCAGGAGAATAAGAATGTTCGCTTAAAATTATAACAGATAACTTAACCAAAAAAACCACCTCCAAACACGTGTAAACTGCACACCAGATGATCACCCATAGGACCAGGTGATCAGTCGAGAATGACTCGAGCAGCATTCAATAATCTAGTGATAAAAAGCTTATGATCATATGATCTTATCAAAGGCAAAATATCTATAAACTACATTATTTAACCTATAAAAATCCGCAAAGTTAGCAATTTAAAAACAAAAGGCTCCAGCATTACATCTTCATCCTGCAAAGAAAACATAAATCAGATACATATCTATACGTGTGCACCATTATGCCACTTTGTATGGAGCTGCACTGCTGAAAAGATGAAGAACGATACTTTTCCAAAAAACTCATGCATAGATCTAACCTACTTGCTTCTTTTTTAGATTCTTTATTCTAAATTATAGTCTAAATTTTATTTTAAATTAACTTAGCCTCCATCCTTCCTAACTCCTAAAGCTTCTATTTAAAATAACACATACATTGTATAAATACATGGAACTTTGACATCTAATAACACAAAATTAAACCAAAAATTTTTATAACACATGACTCGGTAGGGCTGATACAGATTACAGGATGTTTCACTTCAGTAGGGCATGAAGTGGTGAACTGGTTAGAGCTTACCTGCAAGAAGAACAAACCAACACAAAAACCACAAAATTCCAGCACTTACCTTTTGCCTTCTATTTTTTTTTTTGAATTAGTTTTGCAAGGACAGAAATTCCCCTGCAATGTCATATTCCAGCACAAAAATTCCAAAACAAAATTAAATCTTTATCATACCTTCCTAGGCTATTTTATTAGTTCTAATATAAGGAAATGCCATTTTGTCTAAACATGCTATTTCCTTTAGTTTATGTGGCATGGATTCCACGTCATATTCTATCTCTCCTCTAGTTGAGCCTATTCTAGATAGGTTATCCGCTAGATTTATAGCCTCTATATATATATGTGTGTGTAATTAAAGCCTTCAATTCATCGAAAAGGCTAAAAATTACTTCTAGATCCTCTTCATACCTCCATACGATTTTCTTTTTAATTACTATTTCGACTAACAGTTTCGAGTTTACCTGAACTTCTATATTTTTAAAATTTAGCTTCTTACATATCTCTAATCCTGATTTCAAAGCTTTAATTTCTGATTCTAGGGCCGAATAGGCTCTACTAGATCTGGTGAAAGCTTTCTTTACCGTCACTTTATGATCTCTTATTACTCCACCTCCTCCTGCTATTCCAGTGTCCCTGTTGAAACTACAATCCGTATTAAGTGAAAATTTGCCAACCGGTGGAGTATTCCAATGTATACTTTTAGCCAATTGATGATTTATAACTTTAAAAGTGAGGTCCCATGTTTTCTCGAGTTTCTTTTCTTGGTTCTTATTCTCTATTTTTATAGGTTTCATAATATATATATTACTTATCTCCTCTCTAATATCTTTTATTATTTCTGTTAAATTCATCCTTTTATTTTCAAATTTACTTTTATTTCGAGATTTCCATATGCACCAGATAATTAGGTGCGGTAATTTCTGATTAAGCCATTTTCTAGTGGGGCTTTTCGTATTTTCACTTTCCCATTTTTTAACTTTATCTATTAATCAATCATCTTTATTAGTTATTCATTTTTCCCCCTCCATCTCTTTCCATATTTCCGCTGCAATTGGCCCATTGGAAAATAAATGATCAGTTGTTTTAACTGCTTGTGAACAGCATTCACATCTTGATGCCATTTTGATCCCTTTTTTTGTACATTAGTATCTACCGATATAGCATTCACTAGAGCCTTCCATGTGAACGAGCACATTTTTTGCGGGACATTTTCTTGTCATACCCATTTGAATAAAGTTTGAGCCGGTTTTTTCTTTCTGACCCGATCTTTTGCTGACTTTAGAGAGAAATTTCCTTGTGGCGTGGAAAGTCCATTTCCAGCCACTCTTCTTTAGCGTGGAGTGTGACTCTACTATCTCCTTTTGTTTTTCCATTGCCTTCCAGCTGTTTGAAGCATTCTTAGGGCTCTTATTCTTATTATCTAAATATTTAGCCCGCATGTATTTAGCCCAAAGATTATCACTTTCTTTAAGTCTCCACCAGCCTTTGCAATCCCAGGCAGCGGCCGAGTCGTGTAGGCTCATTAAACCTAATCCTGCTTCCTCTTTTGGGTAACAAATGACTTTCTAGTCCTTCTAGTGTAATTTATTTCTCCCTTCTTTTTTACCCCATAAGAAGTTTGCCATTTCTGATTCAAGTTTTTTAATAAATTTTCTAGGGGGATGAATAACTGATAAAATATGTGTTAGTGTGCTTTGTAAAACATGTGAGAGCAGCGTTATCCTCCCTCAAATCTCAGGAGCTCTTCTTTCCATCCTGATATTTTCTTTATTAGCTTATATTGGAGGTAAGTTAGATATTCTTCCTTCAACCTCCCCTCATATATTGGACATCCTAAATACATTAATGCCCATTTAATTTCTAAGAAACCTGTGATATTTTTAATTTTATTTACTAACTTTAATTTTGCATTTTTAGCGAGCATAAACTGACATTTGCTTTTATTTACGATTTGACCTGTTTCTTTCTCAAATATTTGAAGAAGATCCATAAGTTTCCGTAATGACTTTGTACTAGCATTTGTAAAAATTATAAGGTCGTCCGCATAGGCTAAATAGCCTATTCTGGGTGTATTCTTTGGTTGTCTGAATGATATTATTTCACCTCCTGACATTCTTTTATTCAAGTTTCGAATTAATAATTCTAAGTAGATATCAAAAAGAAGAGGGGATAACGGGTCCCCTTGCCTTATACTTTTATTTGGTTTAAATTCCTCACTTATCTTTCCATTTATGATCACTCTTACCCAAGTACTTGAAATACATCTGTATATTAGATCTATGGTAAGCTCAGATAATCCGAACCTTCTCAACACAAAACAAAGGGTATCCCATTCTACTCTATCGAAGGCTTTCGATAGATCCAGCTTAACCATTAAATTGTTTCCTCTTGTTTTACCTCCTATTTCTTTCATCATTTCTGATGCAAGTTTTATATTTTCAATCATTAATCTATTTTTGACGAACCCCATTTGTTCCTGAAATATTATTGATGGTAAAATTAAGCTTAGTCTATTTTGTAATATTTTTGCTAAAATTTTACAAATAGCACTACATAAATTTATAGGTCTATAATCCTCGCATTTCTGTGGTGATTCTTTTTTTTGGAATTAATACTATAAAAGACTTTGCCCATGATTTTGAGATTTCCACCCCTACAAAAAAACTTGCAATTGCGGGGACTAGCTCAGTTTTAACCGTGTGCTAGTTTGACTGGAAAAAATAGTTATTCCAACCGTCCGGTCCTGCAGCACTCTCTTTATCAAGGTTGAAAACTACCTCTTTTACTTCTAGTTCTTCCGGGACAATTCCATTAAATGGTTTTGAGCTTCCGTAATGGTTGCCTTAATCACATGCATTGGAGAATTGTCTGCCCTATGTGACTTAATGCATAATTGGTTTTCAAAAAAGTTTTTAAAAAGAGTTCCTATTTCCTTTTCTTCTTCTACCCATTTTCCTTCTTCATTTTTTACTCCTTTAATTTTATTCTTTTGAGATTTTATTTTGGTCATATTATAGAAGAATTTAGTATTACGGTCACCATCTTTTAACCATTTAATCTTTGCACGCTCTTTCCAATAAATTTCTTCCAAGTGCAATTTCAATCTTAGTTCTCCTTTAGCCTTACTTAGTTCTAACCGAGTTTCATTATTATTAATGGTATCAAAATCTTGTTCCAACTTGGCTACTTTTTCTTCCACTTTTTATAACTCCTGATTTAAATTTCCGAAAACCTCTTTGTTCCATGTTTTTAAGCAAGCTTTTAGTCTCATAAGCTTAATTGTTAGAGCTTGCATCAGCTTGCCCACCACTGGCTCTTTCCAAGACTCTTTGACGAGACTTTCATAGCCTGCATGCTTTACCCACATATTTTGGAATTTAAAATTAAACGTGTTTCTCTGGTTCCTTTGTATAGTGATAAGTAGTGGGTTGTGATCAGAGCAAGTTCTATTTAAGTGTCTTACCCCCGTAGTCCCTTGTGAGGAGACCCACTTTGTATTACACATAACCCTATCTAGGCGAGCCCATATAACTCCCCTTTTTCGCCAATTATTACACCATGTGTATCTCGAGCCTGTGAAATCTATTTCTATTAGATTGGTAGTGGCTATTGTATCATTAAATTGATTCATGGCTACCTTATACTGAGGTTTACCTCCTTTCTTTTCTAGAGGACTTCTAATTATATTAAAGTCCCCTCCTATTATCCAAGGAGAGTTTTTGCTTGCTATATCTTTCATCTCCTGCCATAAAGCCAACCTAGATTGTTTATCATTTTTTGCATACACTGCTGAAATTATTTGATCTGTGTTCTTATCTAATTTTAAGTGTATGATTTGTTCAGTATCTTTTAATATTTCGATTTCCAGCTTATTGTGCCATAGAATCCAAAGTTTGTTATTTCAGATAGCATACGCATTTTTAAACCCTAAAATTTCACTATATTTAATTAATTGGTCTTGCATGACCATTAGCTCAGCAATGGCCACTAAAGATATTTTATATTTTTTAATTAATAATCTTAATCTATTTTTCATGGGGCTATTAGCTATTCCCCTAATATTCCAATATAGGCATCTATCCATTAAAACCTAATTTGGCTTAGCTCTAGTTGTGCACTTAGATTCATAAATCATATTGGCATATTTCTTCATGTTCCTTACTATTTTAGGAGTGTGAGTAATTTCATGCATAATCTCATTATATTTTACCTGATTCCCAAGCACCATGGCCATTTGCTTCAAGGCCTCCATAGATTGAGTTCTTGAGAGATTCCCCCAATCTTCATTGTAGATAGATAAATCATCCTTGGCTTTCTCCTCAAGCTCCTCTTGAGATACATCGCCCTTATTAATTGAAGGGCAACTAAAAATTACCGATTTATCTTCAGGGAAGTCCAGAAGATCCTCGTTTATCCACCCATAATCTTCAAGTTTTTCTTTCAATACAATTCTAGTTCTAGGTCTTTTTTTATGTTTTCTCCTATGTTTTACCTCCTCCCCACCTTCATTCAAGCTATCCTCCTTCTCTACCTCCAAGTTAACCTCTGCCGGGTTTGCCTCCACTTGATTATTCTTTGAGTATTCTGCTGAAAAACGTGGGTCTCCTCCACTGTCCAGACCTTCCAGTTCTACAGTCGGCTGGATATTGTGTGTTTTCTGCGAGTTGTGAAGAGAGGCCTCCTCTTTCCTTAGCCATTGCATTACCTTCTTACCTCCTCCATCCTGCCGCTACCCTTTGTTATTCTTCTCTTCCCCCACCTTGCACGAGGTAGTTTCATGCCCGAGCCTCTTGCAACTTTGGCAGTAAATAAGGGAGGCTTTCGGGGATGACTGTTTGCCAAAACCCCTCAGCCTACTCACCTTCACCACTGCCTATCCATAGCTTGGCAGGCGGCTTAGTCAAGAGGTTAAGCTCGACACATACGCGAGCTTTGTTCGGCCTTGACATGGCTACTGTGGCTTCCTCCCGTAACATGGGTTTTCCCAAACACGACGATATAGCATAGAGAGAATGTTCAGAGAATAGGTGTAATGGCAGAAACAGCAATGAAAACCATACCAGGGCTATAGGTGCATCTTCCAGAGGAGTAAAATCTTTTGTCCACTTCAGTATACGCATGGAGAAGCCGTCGACCTGCCATAATCCACGCTGCCATAGGCGATATTGGTCCTCCAGTAGAGAGCATTGCATCACAACGTGTTTAGCATCGAAGTCAGCGAACTTCACCTTCCCCTTAAGATTTAAATTGGTGAGAAGTTTTTGAACTCCTATCGCTCGAGGTCTGCCGTGGGAGAATTTACCGATGAGCCTATATTCGAAAGGTTCTAGGAGCCTTTGAGTTTCTTCGGCAGAGAAGATGATAACCGGGTGCCCATTTTTGTTCCCGTGAGTTTGTAATATCGGCACGGTCCCTTTCAAAATCGAGGCAAATGACTTATTATTTAATAATAAGTCGGTTTGCTCCATTTTCACCTTGAATAGAGCTTGATTTGAGCAAAAATGGAGAGTTTCTCTCTCTAGAAAGTGGAATTTTCTCTATCTAGAGTTGAGAGCGTTTTTTGAAAAAATGAACCATTTTTTCTTTTTTCTTCTTCTTCTTCTTCTTCTTCTTTCTTCTTCTTCTTCTTCTTCTTCTTCTTCTTTATTCTTCTTCTTCTTCTTCTTCTTTTTAAAGGTTGTTTTATTATTAATTATCACCCTCTCTTTTGGCGGAGGAATACCATTTTTACAAACTACTTCTACCCTTATCCCTTTTACACCCACTTTAAACCTAATCTAAAATACAAAAAATAGAATAAAATAAAACTTTCATTTTTAAAATATCCTTCTACTTATCTATTGCCAAGTATTGCTTGTTATACTTTATATCTTTTGGGTTTTTCTGCCAATGCCCTATTTGTATGGGGCCTTCTCTTTCCATTCTTTTAATCTCTCTCCAAGTACTCCCATCTTCTGTCTTCATGAAACTTCCTACCATCTTGAAGTTTCTTCCCATCTTGAAGCTTTCTGAATACTCCCATCTTCTGTCTGTTTCTATGATGAAAATATTTTCGGTTTGATTTATCCCTTTATGCATCTTGAAGCTTCCTTCCATCGCCTCATTCAAGGACTCAAAACTGACTTAGAAACATATCTACTTACATGCTGGCTTAAATTACATGCTGACCAACTCCTTACCTGCTGACTTACTCAATTATAACAAAATTTTAAATGCCGACTTCCATGCTTACCATACATGCTGGCTTCCATGCTTACTCAAGGCTTGAGTTGGCATTGACTCAAGGCTTGAGTCGGTATTGACTCAAGACTGACTCGAGACTTAGAAACTTAAAATACTTCTTACATGCTGACTTCCTAACTTTAAGCTACATGCTGACTCAGCACTGACTCTGATAACATACTCCAGACTCCAGTGAAATGCACATGCGCAGTCTAAAGAACATGCACAGCTTAACTTATCAGACCAAACACCCGACTCCAGACTTCAGACTTCCAAGGCCGATTTAAATATAACAAAATTTTAACAGTCTCATGACTGATCAATGCACATGCACAGCAGTAACTGCAATAACTACGAAATAATTATCACAGCCGTAACTAACTTCATTGCACATAACAGAGTCCTGTGAAATACGAAATAGTTCTAAGGCACTGCCTCCAAGCCTGCTCCTCAAACCAGCCATTTCCTTCCCTCTCTAGCTTTGTCCAGCCTGCTTTCCTTTCGATTAACCTTTGCTGAGAACCGCCTTGCTGCAGCTTAAGTTAACCGGAAAAAATCCAACCAAGAAACCCTACCAAACAATAAATTTAAAAGCTCTCTCCTTATCCGACTTCCCTCAGGACCGAGAAGCTATCTATTTCTTATTATCCTTTTCTCATCCCTTCTTCCACTAATCTATCTGCAATCGTGTTGGCTTCCCTATAAATATGCTTTATTTCTCCTTTTATTTCTCTTAAAATGTTTCTAATATTAACAATGTCTTCTTCAAATTGCCATAAATATATCTTTCCTTGTACTAGGTCCGCTAGTATTTTTGAATCCACCTATGCTTGAACATTTAGGTAATAGTTATCTTTACAAATTTTCAAACCTTTTTGTAGGGCTATAATTTTTGCTTGCAAGGCAGAAGATGATATAGCCCTTGATGTGAACACTTTCAGTGCCTTTCCTTCCGCATTTCTATTTAAACCTCCTCCACCAGCTTCTCTCATTTCTCTTTTAAAGCTTCCATCAGTATTTAGTGTTAGACTGCCCTGCCCGGGTTTATTCCAATTAACTATTTTAATAGTTGGCATTTTTCTTGCTATTGTTGCAAGGTGCCTTTCTTTCATTCTATCCTCCTCTATTTTCATGTTTTTCACTTTTATTGGACTACAAGACGTGATGAATGCAGTCTCTTTTTTAAATTCTTCCAAAATGTCATTATGTTCCATTTTTAAATTATCATATCTACTACTGTTTCTAGCTTTCCATATGCACCATAATGCTATATGCGGAATGTAACTTCTAATCCATTTTAAGAAATTATTCTTTGTTTGTTTTTTTGATCAGTTTTCTTCTTCTTCTTCTTCTTCTTCTTCTTTCTTCTTCTTCTTTCTTCTTCTTCTTCTTCTTTCTTCTTCTTTCTTCTTCTTCTTTCTTCTTCTTTCTTCTTCTTTCTTCTTCTTCTTTCTTCTTCTTTCTTCTTCTTCTTCTTCTTCTTTCTACTTCTTCTTCTTTTTCTTTCTTCTTCTTCTTCTTTCTTCTTCTTCTTCTTCTTCTGCTTTCTTCTTCTTCTTCTTCTTCTTTCTTCTTCTTTCTTCTTCTTTCTTCT
Organism: Sapria himalayana; assembly: GCA_029783825.1. Taxonomy (NCBI): domain Eukaryota; kingdom Viridiplantae; phylum Streptophyta; class Magnoliopsida; order Malpighiales; family Rafflesiaceae; genus Sapria; species Sapria himalayana. The sequence goes on along the minus strand of JAREIK010000121.1, from coordinate 3,544 downwards.
TCTTCTTCTTTCTTCTTCTTCTTCTTCTTTTTTAAAGGTTGTTTTATTAAAATTAACCCTATCTTTTGGCAGAGGAATACTTTTTTTACAACCTACTTAACTACTGCCCAAAGCCCCTTACACCCATCTAACCGCCTACATACTTCTATGTAATAAACAAGTATTGCAATTTAGAAATTCACATTATTTTGTGAATTTATTTATCTATAAGCTGTATTTCTGTTGATGCTACGATTTCATATATATATCTTTGTGTTACTTCTGTTAGCCTTTTTTATGTCTTTCGGTAGTCATTTGTGTTCACCTCTCACCAATTTAAGTATCTCGAGTTTTATTTTCTGCCCACTTGATGAGTATTTGTGACTTCTTTTGGAGCTTTATGCCTTATGGTGAATGTCCTCCCTTCGATGATCTTGGAAAGACAGCTTCCTCCACAATCTTTCTACATCTTCTTTTCTTTAACTTTCTCCCAATGTTCCTTCCTTTAAATTGTATTTCTATTGCTCCACTTTGCTCTGATCTTTGTACCTTGTTCCAGTTTTGATATCCACAATAGACATAGCCATCTAATACTAGACACTATGTTACATGATTACTGAATATATAACACAGACTGCCAAATTATACCAACGTCAACAAGACAACCTTAACTATAACACAGACTTCCTAGTAACACAGACTCCAGACCCTGAAAAAATAAAATCCACAGCCACAAAGCTACATTTCTGGTTGCTTAAACCTTGTTGATTTTGCCTGCAAAAAAACTTATAAAAAAACTGCATTCATATATATTCTATTACTGCTCAGTGCCCCTTCTTCTTACTCATTTGATGTTGAGCTGATCAACTCTAATCTTAATATTATACCCATTAGAACTGTTAGCGAAAAGGGGAGAAAAACAGAGAGAACCCAGAAAAATAGAAAAACCAGAAAAAACTGAAAAAGATAGAAAATAGCAGAAACAACCTTGCTAAGAATTCATACGTTATGTATTCTGATCTGTTTTTTGAAACACCCCACGGGACCGAGGCGAAACAGATTATGCCATGAACATGCATATGAAATATAAAAAAATTCTAGAGATCTTATTCTTTAATTTTCCTTATATATGGAAATTCCTCACTATCTAACTTTATTATTCCTCTATATATTTGCGGTATATTATCTTCATTATAGTTTTGATATCCTTTGTTTTTCCCTTGTTTTGAAAGTTTATCCGCTAACGCATTAGTTTCCCTATAAATATGTCTAACTGTAATGTCCAGTTTATTTATATCTTTCAGTATATCTTCTATTTCATCCTCATATTTCCACATTATTGTTTTTTTATTAAATAGATTTACTACAATTAATGAGTCTAATTGAACATCTATCTTTTTTATACATTTCTCTATACATATTCTTAATCCTTCTCTTAGCGCAAGAATCTCTGCCTGCAAAGCCGAAGATGCTTGAAATTTCCTTGTGAAAGCTAATATTAGCCCTCCTTCCGAGTTTCTTATTTCCCTGCCCCCTCCTACTATTCCCATATTTCTATTAAAGCTACCATCCGTATTTAAAACCAGTCTTTCTTTAGAAGGTTTTTCCCATATTGTTTTTATTATTTTAAACTGTTTTTGATGTAGAGTTTTTAAATTCCAAAATTTTATCGTGTCATTATCTAAACTTTTATTTATTATTTTTATCGAAGCTAATTCAGAAATTCTACTAGTTTCTCTTTAATATCTTTCCATATGTTTTCAATTGACATATCTTGCTCCTCAAATCTACATTTGTTTACGGCTTTCCAGATGCACCAGATAGCTATTAACGGAATATTGTATTTAATCCATTTCTATGCTAAATTTGTAACCTTCAATTTAATCCATTTTTTTAATCTGCATTCTAGAAAAAGATTTTCATATTTTATTTGAAATTCAGTTCCTAGTCTATGCCAAATTTCTGGTGCTACCTTGCCATATGAGAAGAGGTGATCCAGAGTTTCCATTTCTTCTCCGCAACAATCACATCTAGATGCTAATCGAATTCTTTTCTGTTTTAAATTATTGTCTGTTGGTATAATATTTGACAAGACTTTCCACATAAACATTTTAATTTTTTGTGGATTGTGGTTATTCCATATCCATTTAAACAATATTTTTTCATCATGTTTTTTTCTAATCATATTTTTGACCAACTTAAGAGAAATTGTTCCTTCTGAGCTTAGATTCCATCTCCATCCTTTTTTGGTTTGCTTTTAATGTTTATGAACTAAGTCTCTTTGCTTAAGCATTTGTGTCCAGACTTGTGTATTCCTCCTTGTCTCTTTTACTTTATTAATATCATTATGTATACAATATTTTGCCCCCATAAATTCTGACCACAAGCTGTCATTTTCCTTCAGCTTCCACCATCTTTTACTTGACGATGCTTTGGCTAAATCATTTAAATTGATAAAGCCTAAGCCTACTTCCTGAACCGGGGAACATAAATCCCTCCATTTTTTCCAATATAATTTATGTTTACCTTCTTTTTTTCCCACAAAAAATTAGCCAATTCCTTTTCAATCCTCTTAATAAACTTATCCGGTGGCTGAACAATCATAATATTATGCATTAAAGAGCTTTCTAAAACATGCTTCATTAAGGTTATTCTCCACCCCGCATATTTAGATATTCTTCCTTCCAGCCAGATATTTTCTTTTTTAATTTATTTATCAAAAATTCAAAGTATTCAGTTTTTACTCTACCCTCGTAGATTGGACAGCCAAGTAAATAATTTCTCCTTTTTTATACGAGAAACCTGTTATATTTTTAATTTTATGAATTAAGGCAATAGAAGATTTGAAAGAAGCATATATTGACATTTATTTTTATTTAATTTCTGTCCTGTTTTTTTTCCATGCATTTTAATAAATCCATCAAATTATTTAGAGATCTACTACCTCCATTAGTGAATATCATTACATCATTCGCATATGCTAAACAACCCACCATGGGAGTGTTTCTAGGCTGTCTAAAAGTACCTATTTTACCCTTGAGCATTTTATCTTTGAGATATACTAATAATAATTCCAGATAAATGTTAAATAATGAGGGAGAAAGTGGATCTCCTTGTCTAAGACCTCTAACCGGTTTCATTTCTTCTCCTAGTTTACCATTAATAATGACTCTCACCCATGTGTTAGATAAACATCTATATATTAAATCTATCCATGTTTCAGAGAAACTCATCATGCGCATGATAAAACAAAGGATATCCCATTCCACCCTGTCAAATGCCTTTGATAAATCTAATTTTATAATTACATTATTTCCTCTTGTTTTAGTACCTATTTCTTTACTCAATTCTTTTGCCAAACATACATTTTCCATTATCAATCTATTTTGCATAAAACCTATTTGCACTTTTGAGATAATTTTAATAAGACAATTAGCTAATCTACTTTGTAATATTTTAGCTAGTATTTTATAAATTGAGTTACAGAGACTAATAGGTCTAAAATCCTCCCCTTTTTGCGGATTTTCCATTTTTAGAATGAGAACTATATGAAAGCTTCACCATT
>JAREIK010000120.1:178058-208999 GCA_029783825.1 Sapria himalayana | reverse complement strand
TTTATCAACATCATTTATCTATGTCTTTATTTCATTTCATCAATAATCATCTTATTTTAATCTACTATTATATATTTGTATATCTATCTATTTATTTGTCTATTTGTATCTATTATAAATTATCATGTATATATGTCTATTTGTTATTTATCTATCTGCATGTTTGTCTTCCTATCTCACTACTTGAATTCTTGCATATCTATCTATCTGTCTGTCTGTCTGTCTATTTGTCTGTCTATCAATCCATCTATATTTTTGTCTGTCTATCAATCGATCTATATTTTTGTCTGTCTATCAATCCATCTATATTTTTGTCTGTCTATTTGTCTATCTATTTGTCTGCATCTCTACCAATCTGTCTGTGTATCTATTTGTCTATATATATATATGTCTATTTTTCTATCTATTTGTCTATGTTTTTGTATATATACTTGTTTATCTATCTATCTATTTATCTATCTATCAATCTGTATATCAGTCTATATATCTTTTTATCCATCATTCTATCTTTCTTTCTATCATTCTATGTGTTGACCTATATACATATATATATATATATATATATATATATATATATATATATATGTGTCTATCTATCTGTGTATCTACTTGTCTATCTTTCTACTATTCATCTATCTATCTATCTTTCTTTCTATCAGTCTATTTATCTATCTATCTTTTTGTCAACCTATCTTTCTATCTATTTGTCTATCTATCTATCTATCTATTTGTCTATCTATATGTCTATCTATTTGTCTATCTATATGTCTATCTATCTCTCTATCTATCTACCTATCTATATATCATTCTAATAATATGTCAATATATCTTTTTATCATCTATAAATCTATCTATTTATCTATCAATCAATTAGCTATCTGTCTCGTAATCATCTAACAAACTATCTATCAATCTGTATATCCAATTGTGTATCAATCTATATATCAATCTGTCTATTAATCATTCTATCAATTTGTCTATCTATTTGTCTATTTATATATATATCAATCGATCAATCTATCTATTTAACTATCAATGTATTTGTATTTCACTTTGTCTATCTATTTGCCTATCTATCTATCTATCTTTCTTTCTATCTATCTGTCTATCAATCTGTCTAGCTAATTATCTATCTATCTATCTATCTATCTCTATATCTATCTATCTATATGTCTATCTATCTCTATATCTATGTGTCTATCTATCTGTCTATCTATATCTCTATATAACTTTATTTATATTTGTCAATCTTTCTGTCTATCTATCGGTTTATCTGTCTATCTATTTATCTATATATCTAGCTGTCTATCTATATATCTATCTATCTATCTGTCCATCTATCTGTCTATGTATCTGTCTATCTATATATCTATCTGTCTGTCTATATCTCTGTTGATTTATTGTATATCTATTTCTTGATCTATCTCTCTATATTTCTATTTATTAGTTAATCCTTCGGTCTATCTTTCACTCTATCTATCTATCTATATTTCTATCTATTTATCTATCTATCAATTTATTTGTTTATTTATCTATATATTTATCTGTCTATTTATTGGACTTTCTATCTATTAATCTACTATCTATATGCCTAGCTATATATCTATGTGTCTGTCTATCTATCTGTCTATCTATTTTTGTATCTATTTGTCTATCTATCTGTCTATCTATCTATCAATTTTTCTATATATCTATATATCTATTTATCTTCTAGTCTATCTATATATCAATTTGTCTATCAATTATTTTTCTATTTATCTATTATTTTGTCTATCAATCTGTCTATCAATAAATCAATCAATCAATCAAACTTTCTATCTATGTATCTATATATTTGCTAATATATCATTCAATCAATCAATCTATCTATCTATCAATCAATTTGTCTATCTAACTATCTCTTTATGTATCATTCTATCTATCTATCTTTTTTGTATACCCATCTATCTATGTGTATGCCTATTTATGTATCTTTCTTTGTGCCTATCTATGTGTTAGTTTTCTATATCTCTATTGGTCTATCTATCTATGTATCTTACTATCTATTTATCTTTCCATTTGTTTATCTATTTATCTCTCTATATATATGACTTTATGTCTGTCTATCTATCTATGAATCTATCTATCTGTCTATCAATCAATCAATCTATCTATCTATTTATCTATTAATCTATCTATATATCTATGTGTCTATTGATCTATCTATATTTATCTAACTTTCTATATATCTATTTATCTATCTATCTATATATATATATGTCTATCGATCTATATATATATATATATGTCTATCTATCTATCTATATGTCTATATATCTGTCTACGTATCTATCTATCTATCTATATATCTATATATCTATATATCTATATATCTTTCTATTTATCTATCTATTAATTTGTATGTCAATTTATTTATCAATCTGTTTATCAATCTATCTATCAATATATCAATCTGCTCATCAATTTGTCTATCAATTTTTCTAAAAATATATGTATCTATTTATCTATCAAATTATCAATCTATATGTCTATCTATCTGTCTATCTATTTCTCTATTAATTTAAATATCTATTTATCTATTTATCAGTCTATCTATATGAATATCTACTTGTATATCTATCTTTATTATCATCTATCTATCTTTATTTATATTTATTTTTCTATCTATCTGTCTATATATTTGTCTATCTATCTCTCTACCTATTTATATGTCTATCTATCTATTGATCTATCTGTCTAGTTATCTATCTATCTATCTATCTATCTATTTATTTGTATGTCTATCTATTTATATAACTATCTATCTATCTCTCTCTATCTATATATTTATATATCTATCTATCTGTCTATACTCTATCGTTCTATATATATATATATCTATCTATCTATCTATTTGTCTATCTATCTTTTTATCTATATATATATATATATCTATCTATCTATTTGTCTATCTATCTCTTTATATATATATATATATATATATATATATATATATATATATATATATATATATATATATATATATCTGTCTATCTGTGTATCTATCTTTCTATCTATATATTTATTTATCTATATATCTGTCTATCTATCTTTCTATTAACACATCTATCTATCTATTTCTCTATCTATCAATCTATCTATCTAATTGCCTATTTATATGTCAATTTATCTATCTATCTATCTATATATATATATATCTATCAATCTATTTATCTATTATATTTATATTTTTATCGATCTATCTATTTTTCTATCTATTTTCCAATATATTTGTATGTCTATATGTCTATCTTTTTGTCAATCTATCTATCAATCTATCTACCAATCTATCTACCAATATATCTATTTGTTTGTTTATCTGTCTATCTATATTTATATTAATATGTTTATCTATTTATCTAAATTTATATTTATCTATTTGTCAATCTATCTTTCTATCTATATATCTATCTATCTTTATTTCTTTCTATCTGTCTATTTATCTGGCAATTTATCTTTCTATCTATATATTTGTGTATCTATTTGTGTATATATATATATATATATATTTATCTATCTACCTATCTATATATCTATCTATCTATCTATCTATCTATGTATCTGTCTATCTATCTTTCTATTTAAATATTTATTTATCTATCTATAATTTTCTTTATATATATGTCTATTTATTTGACTATCAATCTATCGATCAATCCATCTATCTATCTATCAAATAATATCTCAATCTATCTGCTTATCAATCTATCTATCTTTTTGTCTATCAAACACTATCTCTCTTTCAATCAGTCTATGAATATGTCTATACATCTATCTTTCAACCTGTCTATCAATATTTCTATTAATCTTTATATATATATATATGTCTATCTATTTGTTTATCAATCAATTTATCAATCTATCTATTTGTCTATCTATCTTATTATCTACATATCTATCTATCTATTTCTCTATCTATTAATCAATCTATCTAATTTCATATCTATATGTCAATATATCTATCTATCTATCTGTATATCTATTTGTCAATCAATCTATCTATCTATTATATTTGTCTATCTATCTATATATCTATTTATCTATTATTTATCTTTCTATCTATATATCTGTCTGTTTATAAGTATATTTTTGTGTTTATCTATCTATCTATATATCAATCAATCTATTTATCTATTTGTCTATCTTTCTATCTATATGTATATTAATTTGTCTCTCTATATATCTAATAATATTTTTATATAATCTATTTGTAAATCTTTCTGTCTATCTACATGTATCTCTATCTATCTTTCTATCTTTCTATCTTTCTATCTATTTATCTATCTGTCTATTTATCTTTCTATCTATCTATTTGTGTATCTTTATGTCAATCAATCCATCAATCTATCTTTCTTTCTATCTGTCTATCTATTAATCAATCTATCTATCTTTCATTCTATAAATCTATCTATCTATAAGTCTTTCAAACTGTTTATCAATCTATCAATCAATTTGTCTATCAATCTATCAATCAATTTATCAATCAATCTATCAATCAATTTGTCTATCAATCTATCAATCTATCAATCTATATATCTATCTATCAATCTATCAATCTATCTTTTTTCTCTAAATTTGTCTCCCTGTCAATTTGTCTGTCTGTATAGCTATCGGTCAATCTTCTTGGCTATCTATCTTTCTGTCAATGTGTTTATCTATGTATCTATCTATAGATTTACCTATATATCTTTGTATCTATCTATCTATCTATATGTATATCTATTTATGAATCTATCTATCTGTCAATCAATCAATCAGTCTATAACACTACAAGAAAATATCAATTTAGCTAGGGAATTTTATCTAGGGATCAAACCCTAACTAAATTACAAGGGATTAGTTAGGGAATAACAATGGATTGATGATTTTTTTTATGAAAAAAAAATAGCAACGGATTAACGATGGATTAACGAGAGAAAATTATTGAGAATTCCACTAAAGAAAAGTGGAGGATATAGCGACGAATTAGCGATGGATAATTTTTGTAAATTCCTCTCAAGAAAAGTAGGGATTTTAGCGATGAATTTAGCGACGGGATATTTCTTGCTAATAAAATGCTTGATTTAGTGATGAATTTAGTGACGAAATTTTCATTGCTAATAAAATCCTTGATTTAGCAACAAATTTAGCGACGGAATTTCCCTTGCTAATAAAATCCTTGATTTAGTGATGGATTTCACGACAGATATTCCCTTGCTAATAAGATCCATGATTTAGCGATGGTTTTATCGATGAATATTCTCTTACTAATAAAATCCATGATTTATCGACGAATTTAGCCACAGATTTTCCCTTGCTAATAAAATCCAAGATTTAGTGATAGATTTAGCGACAATTTTCCCTTGCTAATAAAGTCTATGATTTAGCGATGGATTTACCCTTGCTAATAAAATCCTTGATTTAGCGATGGATTCAACGATGAATTCTCCCTTGCTAATAAAATCCTTGATTTAGTGATTGATTTTCCATTGCTAATAAATTCCTTGATTTAGCGATGGATTTAGCGATGGATTTAGCGACATATTTTCCCTTACTAATAAAATCTTTGATTTAGTGACATATTTTCCATTGCTAATAAAATTCTTGATTTAGCGACGGATTTATGTTTTGGAGTAATCCCCCAGAAATATTTTAAAATATAAAACTAATATTTTAACATTTGAAAAAAAGCACCGATCTATAAATAAATTCAAAACCATTGCACTCGAATTCATAAATCCTAAACTATTCTCGCCCCTCTTTCATGCCCCTCACCCTCGTTCACTTTCCTGCCCCTCACCCTTGTACTTTCCCCTACCCCTCACGGTTTACCATTTGCTCCTCGTCCTTGCCCTTGCCCCTCACCTGTCACCCCTTGCCCCTCATCCGTCACCCCTCTCTCCTCTTCCCTCGGCTCTCTCCCCTCGCCCCTCATCCGTCACCCCTCTCCCCTCTTCCCTCGGCTCTCTCCCCTCGCCCCTCATCTGTCACTCATGTCCCCTCTTCCCTCGCCTCTCTCCCCTCGCCCCTCATCCGTCACCCCTCTCCCCTCTTCCCTCGCCTTTCTCCCCTCGCCCCTCTTCCCTAACCCCTCACCCCTCTCCCCTCGTGCCTCTCTATGAATTCAAGTGTCTAGATTTTTTATTTTTTTATGTTTGGTGTCTTTTTTTAATATTAAAAGATCAGTTTAAATTTAGAAATATTTCAGGGGATACCCCAAAATATAATTCCACCTTAAAATAATAACATTGGTGAATCTTTAAAATAACACAAACTTATTAATGACTCATCTCTTAACAACATAGTTCACTCGATCATCTTCTAAATCAATTTCATATCATTGGATGTGAATGACCATTTCAATGATGAATCTTTAGTTACCCATTTCTTTGATTGAACATGCTTCTCTGCCCAAGTCGCTGCTTATAAAATTTTATTTGTTCGCGTACTTCGTTGTTTATTTTGAGTATTCAAGTTGTAAGGTTTGGTTTTAGTATTCAAGCCGAAAGGTTCATTTTTAGTATTCAAGCTAAAAGGTTTGTTTTAAGTATTTAAGTCTAAAGCTTTGTTTTAAGTATTAAAGTCGAAAGGTTCATTTTTACTATTCAAGTCCACCAAATCTTACACTCAAGGTGCAGCTTAGCATTCTTCTGACATTTAGAATCATTTTATTCCATAATTTCATTATCAATTTCAGTTTTCATTGGGTTACGTTTACCCCATAGTCTCACAATCTGCACAATTTTTTAAATCGTATCTGTATATGATTGTTTATGAACTGTGATTTTCATTGGATCTTATTTTGTCCCATCTGAAAAACTTGTTATTCCATTTTCTTTGTAAAGAATCTCATAATTCTATGTCACAATTGTTTTCATTTAAACTTTGATTGTTAAATGATTTTGTAGAAGTTTGCAAGTAGTTCAAGAATAGTTGATTGATTTAGTTTTGATGACTGATTTTTTTACTAGTCATCTTGACTTTTCCCTCTTAGATTATGATTAAAGTTATCTATTTATGGAAAATTTGATTTTTGGTAGATTTTATTTGGTTTATTTTTAGTTAATTATTTAAATGATTATGCAAAATAATCAAAATCAAGATGATTTTTTCATATTATTTGTAATTCACTCAATGTTGTTATGGTCATGGTCATTTTCTATCTTAAAGTCTTTTCAACTGATGATGGTCAGCGGTACAATAGTATGATGGAAATGAATGATATCTTAGGCAATCCTGCAACGTGGATAATTTCAGCAACAATGATTGCGATTTATGTATGGGGGTATAATCAGAGTTGGCAAACAGGAAGAAATGGAAATGAATGTCAATTGTGAATACCAAAACTACTTCGTCTAGAGCTCTTTGAATTCCCTGCTAGTGACAATGCTCGGTGGCTGGATATATCATGTGGCAGAGAGCATACTACAGCTGTGGCTTGTGATGGGTCACTTTTTACATTGGGTTTGCTTTATTTTTCTTTATTCAGATATTTCTACAAATGATTCATTTTTTTTGTTATCTAGCAAAACAATGTGGAGGTTGAAAATTTTGTTCATGTTGAATTATTGAACAGAAATGTCCCATGCATTTTATTAATCTAAAGTGTGAATACATGATACAAAAAAATATATGGAGTGTTTTTAAACAAAACATTTCACTAATATTAAATACAAGCTGAAATGTAAAAGCATATTTGAAATTAAAAAAAATTTATATGATAATCTAACATTTTTCATTAAACTAATGCATAAATATCTAAAATACAAGACTTGAAAACAAATATAACTCAATTAGAGTTTTTGTTATATATCTCAAGATTGATTGGTGGTAGGACTATTAGCAATAAGGATTAATTATCATATATATATTTTTAATGCAATGATAATTTACATTTAAGTTCTTTGTATCTTGAAAGATTTAAATGGAAGGTATATATTTGGCTTGTTAATTTTCATAGTAACATATAATAAGATGAAAGCAGAAAAGTATATTTTTTAAGAAAGTACGTGATCAAAAAAAGTTTACATATAATTTCAAGTATTATCTTATGGTTCATTTATACTTGTATATAAAAATATTGATATGTTTTTTATTGTCAATAAATAATTGGTTAATTAGAAAATATGATCAACTAGATTCTGAATAAATATGATTAACTAGAATCTGAATAATTAGTCATTTTTATCACTATAGTTTTATAATTGTTGGATATTTAAATTTTTTAATTATTCTTTTATATTAGAAGATTCAACAAAAATATCAATGATAGCTTAAAGATTGACCCTTGTTTTAATCAGTGTCTTTGGATATTACTTTGATGCATATCTTTTATTTAACAAGCAAAAATAAATGTGTAGCCTATCTCATCAAATAATATAAAATTAAATATAATAGTTGAATAACACTACAACACATATTTATGATTAGTTTTTCCCACCATCTTACTCAAAATTCTTGGGTTATACATTTAGTAGGAGTCAATGCTCATGTTTTAAGTGATCACATTCGTCATTATTTAGTCTTAAGTCTTTAATATTGTTTTAGGCTTTTAGACAGTGACATTGTTGTATTGACCATAAGGCTTGACAATGCTAATGTTGTTCCTTTTTTGTCATGTATTTTTTTGTATATGAGTTTTGTTAGAATGATGAGATGGACCATGAGGTATATCGATGCCTCTACTATCAATAAGAAAAAGTGACATCACATCAAGTAAATAATATTTATTGATAATGAGGTATATCAATGAGAAAAATATACTACAATTTCTTATCATTCACAATATGAGAATGTTAGGAGAGATATATGTTATCTGATTCAGTAAGATATTTAGGGTTTTAGTAGGATGATTATACATGATAGTTTGAGATATTTTATTATTTTTATTAATAATTATATTAGATTTATATTATTTTTTATCATCTATTATCATTCTCTCTCAGATTCATCTCATATTTTTCCTCAACTTATATATGTTCCTTGGGATTAGAGTAGATAAGACTTTTCCATAACATTAAGAATATAGTGATTGGTAAAGATATCTCGGGGTGTGTATCTGACATTCCTATAGTACTAGATATATACAGTTATTGATTTAAAAAAAGATTTGAAATTTTGTTTATGATTATAAATTTTATGGAAAATAAAAATGTAGTTTGATTGTAACATGAAAATATTAAGATGATTAGAACATTATGTGCGATGTATGAAAAGAACATTATGTGTTAATGTCAGTGTCATTTGTCTTTATGGCAGATGTATGGTGTGTCAGTGTCATTTGTTTCTCTTATTGAACCTATGTGTTTGGATGAATTAGAAAAGTTAAAACATAAATTGAATTTTGAGATTGTAGTTGCTAATGATAACCATAAAATTTAGTTTGTGGGACAAAAAATGAGTATCATAATAATGGTCATAAACATGAACCAAATATTATCTCCTTGAGTGGTTTTTGATTTTTTAAACATCTTATTTTCCAACTAATTTAATGGGGGTGTATTAAAAGAACAAGAGGTAATCCTAAAGCAAGTTATGGGTTGCAATAACTCAGTTCTCTTTGTTTAGGCCATAAATTATCAGTGAAGATTTTCATGTTTTATTAAGAATGAAAAAATAATTAGTGAGGAAGGGTGTTAATCTACGTTCTTCTCTAGAATTTGTAGCTTGTGTAGTAGGATGTGAGTTAGTATATTTGAATGTTTTTGATAATTACTTCACTTTGTATAATTAGAGAGAGGATAGTCACAAGATGTGATTTTGACTTGATATAATGCTATGTAATATGTAATGATTAGATAAATGAAGTATTTCACCACTCATTCATCTCAATAGTGCCATTTGAAACTTATTTTAAATGTATAATGTGCTAGTGTCGTTTGTCTTCATTAGTGAACCTAAATATCTGAATGAATTAGAAAAGTTAAAACATAAACTGAATTTTGAGGTTTTTTTTTTAAGTTTGTTTTATTAATATTGACCCTCTCTTTTGGCGGATGAATACAATTTTTACAACCTACTTGCTTGCTACCCAATGCCCTTTACACCCTTCATATCTTATATACCCCTATCGGGTATTATCTATTGAGACATGCATACAAATTGACAGAATCATACATTTCACTTGCATCAAAACATTTAAACTGCTTGTGAATATGAATGTGCTATGAGTAAAATCTTTGCTTTTTGTATATCATAAGTAACTTCAATGTTGTCCTTTAATGCTTTTTATTGCCTCTTATGTTGTCCCTTATGCTGCCCTTTAAACTTTTCTGTTATTGCGTCTCTTGGAGCCTCCAATAATGCCTCTTTAGCTATCCCCGAGCCTCTTAAGCTGTCTTCCTAACCTCTTAAAGTCCTCCATTTCCTGTCTTTCAGCATCTGGAAATAAAAAGTAACCCTCCCTTTCTCCCGATTATTGGAAATAAAAAGCCTTCTTTCTCCCCTTCTCCCGATTAACCCTCCCCTTAACAAGAATCTGGAAATAAAAAAAAACATCAACAACAACCACTTCTTCTTCCATCCCGTTCCAGCACCTCGAAGTGGAAAAACCTCCTTTCTTGTCTTTCCCACTACCGGTATTGGGTTGTCTGCAATATTTCCTGCAAAACAGTAAATATACAAAAAAAACCCCCCCTCTATACTTGCATTTAATAACCTAACCTAACTCTTCTGCCCAACAAACAGCCCTTATTTTACTTAGATGAAGCTAAACAGAAAACACCCCTAGGACCCCTTCTCATTTTCAATTCTTTTTAGGACCAATGCTTGCAGCCTTTTCAATACACCCCAAGCTTGAACTGTGCTCTTAAAATGACAGAAAAAGAAAACAAAACAAAATAAGTAAAACAGTAGAGCAATAAAGAAATAATCAATTTATAGTCCCCCTCAGGACCGGGGTGACCCTTATCTGAATATCTGCAGCAAAACCAAACCACAAGCAAAAAAAGGAACAGCAACACAAGATTTTAGCTAAGGAAATGAACTTAAAAGGAACAGCAATAAGGAAACCAATACCTTGCACTATTACCTTGCCCTATTTCCTTGTCCTATTACAGCAGCAGGAGCAGCAGAACAAGGAATAGCAGAAATTATACTTATTAAGATTCACTGTGGCTTTTTATATAACAGCGTTTATATAGCAGCGTAAAAGTCAGAATACATATTATGATATTATCTTAGCAAAAGTCAAGATACATATTTTAAAGTACTCATTATTCCCGCCCAATCCATCAGAAAGTTGAGGCTTTGTTATACCTTCGTGGTCTGTTTATTTGTTCTAAAATAAGGAAAACCCATTTTATCTAAACATGCTATTCCCTTTAGTTTGTTTGGGATGAGTTTCTCATTATATTCTATATCACCTCTGGTGGTACCTATTTTAGATAGATTATCCGCTAGATAATTAGCTTCTCTATATATATGTATTATTGAGGCCTTCAGTTCTTCCATAAGACCAAGAATTACTTCTAGGTCCTCTTCATTCCTCCATAATATTTTCTTATTGATTACTGTATCAACTAGTAATTTTGAGTCTACCTAAACTTCAATGTTTTTAAAGTTAAGCTGCTTACATATCTCTAACCCTGATTTTAATGCTCTGATTTCAGATTCTAAAGCCGAGGAGGCTCTACTAGATCTGGTGAAAGCTCTCTGTACTGTCCCTGTATGATCTCTTATTACCCCGCCTCCTCCTGCTATTCCAGTGTCCCTGCTAAAACTCCCATCCGTATTAAGTGAGAGTTTACCAACCGACGGAGCATTCCACTGTATGCATTTAGCCCATTGCTGTTTTAAAACTTTATATGTGAGATCCCATTCTTTCTCAAGCTTCTTTTCTTGTTTCATTTCCTGAATAACTATCGGGTTTATTAGTGATATATTACATATCTCCTTTCTAATATCTTTTATAATTTCTGTTAAATTCATCCTTATATTTTCGAATTTACTTTTGTTTCGAGATTTCCATATACACCAAATAATTAGATGCGGCAGTTTTTGGTTGAGCCATTTCCTAGTGGGGCTTTTCGTTTTCTCCTTTTCTCATTTTTTAACTTTATCTATTAATCCATCATCTATTTTACATATTCTTTTTTCCCCTTCCATTTCTTTCCATATTTCTGCTGCGATGGGACCATTAGAAAGCAAATGATCCGTGGTTTCAACTGCTTGTGAACAGCATTCACATCTTGATGCGATGTTTATACCTTTTTTTTGTATATTTCTATCTACTGGTATAGCATTCATTAAAGCCTTCCATGTGAAGGAGCGCATTTTTTGCGGTATGTTTTCTTGCCATACCCATTTAAATAGAGTTTGAGCCGGTTTTTTTTTTCTGACCAAGTCTTTTGCCGACTTGAGGGAAAAGTTTCCTTGTGGTGTTAACATCCATTTCCAGCCGCTCCTCTTTTGTATAGAATGTGAGTCTACTATTTCTTTTTGTTTTACCATTGACTTCCAACTGTTCGAGACTTTCTTAGTGGTCTTATTCTTGTTATCTAAATATCTTGCCCGCATATATTTAGCCCAAAGACTATCGCTTTCTTTAAGTCTCCACCAGCTTTTACAGTCCCAGGCAGCTGCCGAGTCCTGGAGGCACATTAGACCTAATCCTGCTTCCTCTTTCGGATAACAGATACTTTTCCAGTCCTTCCAATGTAGTTTATTTCTGCCTTGTTTTTTACCCCATAAGAAGTTGGCCATTTCCGATTCGAGTTTTTTAATAAATTTCTTAGGGGGGTGTATCACTGATAATATGTGCGTTAGCGTGCTTTGTAATACATGTGACAGCAGTGTTATTCTCCCCCCAAATCTCAGTAACTCTTCTTTCCATCCTGCTATTTTCTTTCTTAGTTTGTCCTGAAGGTAACTTAGATATTCTTCTTTCAACCTCCCCTCATATATCGGACAACCTAAATACATTAATGCCCCTTTAATTTCTACAAATCCTGTAATACTTTTTATTTTATCTACTAACTTTAATTTTGCATTTTTAGCAAGCATGAACTGACATTTACTTTTATTAACCATTTGACCTGTCTCTTTTTCAAAAATTTGGAGAAGATCCATAAGATTCATTAAAGACTTTATGCTAGCATTTGTAAATATTATAAGGTCATCTGCATAAGCTAAACAACCTATTCTGGGTATATTCCTTGGTTGTCTGAATGACAATATTTTACCTTCGGATATTTTCTTATTCAAGTTACGTATTAACAATTCTAAATAGATATCAAAAAAAAGAGGGGATAACGTATCCCCTTGCCTTAAACTTTTATTTGGTTTAAATTCCTCACTTAACTTACCATTTACCAGGACTCTTACCCAAGTACTTGAAATGCATCTATATATTAGATCTATGGTTAGCTCAGAAAAGCCGAACCTTCTTAACACAAAACAAAGGGTATCCCATTCTACTCTATCGAAGGCTTTCGATAGATCTAATTTGACCACTAAATTTTTTCTTCTAGACTTACTTCCTATCTCTTTCATCATTTCTGATGCAAGCTTTATATTTTCTATCATTAATCTATTTTTAACAAAGCCCGTTTGTTCCTGAGATATTATTGAAAGTAAAATTAAGCTCAGCCTATTTTGTAATATTTTTGCCAGTATTTTATAAATAGCATTGCATAAGCTTATTGGATTATAATCCTCACATTTCTGTGGTGATTCTTTTTTTGGAATTAATACTATAAAAGATTTTGCCCATGCTTTTGGGATTTTCACACCTACAAAAAAACTTGCAATTGCAGGAACTAGCTCAGTTTTAATCGTATCTCAGTTTACCTGAAAAAAATAATTGTTCCAACCATCAGGTCTTGCTGCACTATCTTTATCCAGACTAAAAACAGCCTCTTTAACTTCTGGTTCTTCTGGGACCAATTCCATTAATTGATTTTGAACTTCCGTAATGGTCGCCCTAATCTCTTGCATTAGAGAATTATCTGTCCTACTTGACTGACTACATAATTGATTTTCAAAGAAATTTTTAAAGAGAGCTCCTATTTCCTTTTCATTTTCTACCCATTTTCCTTCTTTGTTTATTAGACCTTTAATTTTATTTTTTTGAGATTTTATTTTAGACATACTAAAAAAAATTTGGTATTACGATCCCCATCTTTTAACCATTTTATTTTTGCTCGTTGTTTCCAGTAAATTTCTTCCATGTGTAGTTTCAATCTCAGTTCTCCTTTAGCCTTACTTAATTCTATCCGAGTTTCATTATTATTTGTGGAGTCAAAATCTTGCTCCAGCTTTGCTACTTTTTCTTCTAGTTTTTTTAGCTCCTGATTTAATTTCCCAAAAACCTCTTTATTCCATGTTTTAAAACAAGCTTTTAGCCTCAAAAGTTTGATTGATAGGACTTGCATCGGTTTATCATCTGATGGCTCTTTCCAAGATTCTCTAACAAGTCCTGCAAAGCTCGCATGCTTTACCCACATATTTTGAAATTTAAAATTAGATGTATTACCCTGGTTTTTTTGAATCGTGATAAGTAGTGGGCTATGGTCAGAGCAAGTTCTATTTAGGTGTCTAAGCCCCGTAGTCCCTTGTGAGGTGACCCACTTTGTGTTACACATAATCCTATCCAGTCGAGCCCAGATGACTCCTCTTTTTTTCCAATTATTGCACCAGGTATATCTCGAACCATTGAAATCTATTTCCATTAGATTGGTAATGGCTATTGTGTCATTAAATTGTTTCATGGCTACCTTGTCTGGTGGTTTACCACCCTTCTTTTCTTGAGGGCTTCTAATTATATTAAAGTCGCCTCCAATTATCCAAGGTGAATTTCTACTTGCTATATCTTTCATTTCTTCCCATAATGCCAACCTAGATTGTTTATCATTTTTTGCATAAACTGCTGAGATTATTTGATCTGTGCTCTTATTTAATTTGAAATGTACTATTTGTTCAATATCTTTTAATATTTCAATTTATTGTGCCATAAAATCCAAAGTTTACTATTTAGATTAGCATAAGCCTTATTAAATCCTAAATTTACTCTATATTTATTTAGTTGATCTTGCAGGACCATTGGTTCTGCAATAATCATTAATGAGATTTTATGTTCTTTAATTAAAAGTCTTAATCTATTTATCGTGGGGCTATTGGCTATTCCCCTAACATTCCAATATAGACATCTATCCATTAAAAACTAGTTTAGCTTGGGCTCGAGTTGTACAATTAGATTCATAAGACATGTTAGCATATTTTTTCGTATTTCTTGATGTTTTAGGAGTGTGAGGAATTTCATACCTAATCTCCTTATATCTTACCTGTTTTCCAAGCACCATAGCCATTTGCTTTAGGGCCTCCATGGATTGGGTTCTTGAAAGATTCCCACAATCTTCATTATAAATATGTATATCGTCCTTTGCTTTCAACTCAGACTCATCTTGGGATGCATCATTCTTGTGGCTTGAAGGGCAACTAAAAATAACCGATTCATCTTCAGGAAAATCCAGAAGATCCTCATCTATCCATGCATAATCATCAAGTTTTTCTTTCAATACAATTCTTGTTTTAGATGTTTTTTTTTATATTTTCTCTTATGTTTTACCTCATCCCATCCTTTTATTAAACTAACATCATTTTCTATCCCCGAGTTAGTCTCTCTCAGGGGTCCTTCTTCTTGAGTAATATTTGGATTATCTGGAGGGATGCTTGAGTCCAAATCTCCCTTCGGCTGGTTTTGTTTGAGAAGTGAAGCCTCCTCTTTCCTTACCCAATGCATCACCTTCCCACCTCCTCCTTCGTGCTGTTGCCCGTTGTTATGCTCTTCTTTCCCCACCTTGCACGAGAAATTTTCATGCCCTAGCCTCTTACATTTTGAACAGTAGGGAGGAAGGCTTTCGGGAATGACAGTTTGCCAAAACCCCTCGACCTGTTCCCCTTCACCACTACCTTTCCATATTTTTTCAGACAGTTTAGTTAAGAGGTTTAGCTTTACACATACACGTGCTTTATTCGGCCTTGACATGGTTCTTGTGGCTTCATCTCGTAACATGGGCTTACCCAAACACGATGAAATTGCATAAAGAGATGTTTCAGAGAAAAAATGGAGTGGCAGAAAAGGCAATGTAAACCATACCCGAGCTATAGGCGCCTCTTCAAGAGGAGTAAAATCCTTTGTCCACTTCAGTATACGCATGGGGAAGCCGTCAACTTGCCATAATCCACGCTGCCATAGGCGATATTGATCTTCCAGTAGAGAGCATTGCAGCACAACATGTTTGGCATCGAAATCAGCAAATTTCACCTTCCCCTTGAGCTTTAAATTGTCGATGAATTTCTGAACTCCAATCGCACGAGGCCTGCCGTAAGAGAACTTTCCAACGAGCGTATATTCGAAAGGTTCTAAGAGCCTTTGAGATTCTTCGGCAGAGAAGATGATGGCCGGGAGACCATTTTTGTTCCCTTGAATTCGTAAAAGCGGCGCGGTGCCCTTCACCACCGAGGCAAAAGACTTATTATTTAATAATAAGTCAAATTTTTCCATTCTTACCTTGGATTGGGCTTGGTTTGAGCCTCAATGATGTTTTCTTCTTTCTTTGTTTCACAATCTAACAATTACTCAACACTATACCCCTATTGTATCAAACAGCAGTTCACGAAAACTAAGTCCCTCAACTATTCCCACAACAGTTATTTCCAGATAATCACTAGAGAGAAAAGGTGAGAGGATTTTCACGAGAATAACAGATTATACCAGAAAATCGCATAACAGTTTATACATACAATTGTTATTATTCATGTTCCCATAACAGTATTCCCATAACAGTTACACTTAATAACACTTTGCAAATATAACAAGATGTTTCTCCCAACTATATCAAAAGAACATTCGACAAACAGATTATTCAATGTATACGTTGTTGTTTTCCAGGCAGTTCACAAAGCAATTAACGTGGTGGTTCTCCCAATTAACAGTTTATTCAAGATGTTCGCAAATAATCACGAGAGAACCTGTAACGAAAAGCAATTCACTAAGCGATTTGCACAATAAATCCTTCGACAAATTCACATACCCATTTGTTTATTCGAGATATTCGCAAGATAATACGTTAGAGAGAAAATCACAAGAGAACCTGTATCATAAAAACAATTCACGAAGCAGTTTGCACAATAATCATTCAACAAATTCACATAACCGTTTGTTTAAGATAAATCGCGAGAGAGAAAATCTAGAGAAATCCGCAGGAGAGTTTTCGCGAGAGGGTTATCGCGAGAGCTAGGTTTTTGCGAGATAATGATCTTAAATATAGATCACATAACTGAATTTTGAGGTTGGTGTTGCTAATGCTAACCATAAAAATTAGTTTATGGTACAAAAAATGAGTAGGATAATGATCTTAAATATAGACCAAATATTATCTCTTTCAGTAGTTTTTGATTTTTTCAACATTCCACCTAATGTCTTCTATGTCTGAACTATAAATTATTAATGGAGGTTTTAATGTTGGTGTAAGAGTAGAAGAAAAATTAGAGGGGTTTAATTTGCATTTCACTCTAGAATTTGTTAATTGTATAATAGAATATGAGTTAATATATTTGTAAAATTTTAATAATAAATGCAAATAGTATAATGAGAGTGTGGATAGTCATCAAAAGTGAATCTAATTAGATTTCATAATACATAATATGTAATGGTTATATAAATGAAATATTTTATTAGGTATGCATCTTAGTAGAGTAAATTTGGATATTACACATTAGATCTTTAAAGTAAATGACTAATAGGGAACATCAACATGAGATGATTTATTTTTTTGAAAAGCATAAAATGATTAATTAGATATCATGTGCTGGCACTTATGCAATGAATTAGATAGCTGAAAGAAAGAACTAATATTTAATTACGATAATTAAGGCATTTCTATTACATATGAGTATTCTTAATTATTTTTGAAAAGAATTGGTGTCAGCAAATAAATTCTTATTCAATTGGATGTTGTTTTTAGTATTCTTAGATTGTAGCTAATATTATATTTTATATTTATGAAAGTTTTTTTATTTTTTGCTTAAGATTTTTGAGTATATTTATTTTATTTTAGATTTTTTTAGATAGTGAGAAGATGACTATTTGTGCTATAAAGTCTGCTTTTGTTAAGTACTGTAATACTTAGAAAAGGCATATATGTTACTTATTAGAGGTCATAAAGATTATTATGAGTGTAAATATAATATTCTTTAATGATATATTATTTTTCAATGACTCTATCTTAGAGCTATTTGGACTCCATAGTGATAAGATTAATTCATTGCAGTGTAAAAATTATTTTAACTTCTATCTTTGCGTCTGATACTAATAGTAAAATTAATTTTGAAGAGAGTATTGATGCTTTTCTTTCAGGTAGGAAAAGGAGCATAGTATGAGTGTTCTATTTTGATATAATTATTTCATTGTAGTGTAACAACTATTTTAACTTCTATCTTAGAGATTTATTATGATGCTTTCTGCTAGCAAAAGGAGCATAGTATGAGTGTCCTATTGAAGAAAAAAATGAGATATTTTTGAAAACTTGATGATCTCGACCTAGAGGTATGTACTTGATAGATATATCAATAACCTTTCCCATATTAGTCTTGCCCACATTAGATGATTTAATTTGAAAAAGTGAATTGAACCTTCCTATTATACTATAGAAAAAACCAAAGATATGTTCTGTTAGGCACTTAGTATTACTTATATTTTCTTATTTTTATTTTGATATTATATATTTTAATTTTTTGTCCTTTCTTAATAATAACATGATCCTTGATATTTTTTTCTAGATTATTAGTCATTAAAGTTGATATATTATGTTGGTTGAACTTTATGCAATGACATCTAATTATACAGATGATTTTATTTTGAAATTTTTAGGTGAGATTGCAATAGAATGCAATTAGGCATTTTCATTGAAGACTGGAATTGAATTGATGGTTGATTGACTTAATGCTAAGTTGATAGCTATGAGATATACAAAAAAATAGAATGATTATTGGAATACATTTTTTGTGACTAAGGTGTTTGCTATTAAATTATTATTTTTTTATTATTATATGTTTTATGTAGATTGTATATCAGTTAAATATGATTAATATATTTATTCATAATGATTTAAAGGAAGAGCTACTTATACATCATTCGTCAGAATTCACTATTTTATTGAGCATATACATGATTGGTAGACTAGAAAGGTTATTTATTGATTGAAATAATTTTATAGGGTATAATTTAATGTATTCTCTATAGCATTCATTACTTTTGATTTTATGAGATATGTGTTAGGTTATTCTTATTTCTATCAAAATAAATCAAGAGGATAAGATGTGAAGTTATTAATGTATGTTGATATTTTGATTATAGATAATTATCATCTGGGGTATATTGAAATTAAAATGGTTCATATAAATTGAGTTCTAAATAAAGAATTTGAGATATTTTTGATATTTCATGAGTATTGAGATATAATTTCTTCTTTTGAGGAGAATTGCTTTAAATATTTTGTCTTATTTAGAAATGATTGAATATATGCTCATTGGCTTACTACTTGATCTGAGTTTAAACCTATTCATATTTACTTGTTTCTCAGTTGATTCTATTAAACATAGTATAATTGTATGAAAGCTGAACTACCTGATAATGATTAGAGAGTAATACTCAGATTCTCATAGACATGCTAATATGTGTATAGTTCTTATGATTTTCATGTTTGTAAAGAGTGTTCTAGAACATGAGATATCATTCAGAGATGAGTGATATAGTCAGATAGTGGATTACACAAATTCTAGTTGAACTCAAATGATTAAAAAGAAAATATCTATTATATAATTTTATATTTTTTTATAGAAATTTTATTTTTTAGAAAAGTAAATTGTATATCATGATTTTTAGAATTAATGTATATACAGAGTATGTATTTATGACATTGATTTCTTATGAGATCCAGCAGATCAAACATTTGTTTGGAAGAGTTTTGTTTACTAATTTAGATGTTTATAATGCTTTATTATAATAATTAGACAACTTGATATTGATGCATATTTGATATTCAATGACTAAATAAAATATATTTAGATTTATTGTACTTTAATGGGAAAAGATTTACGATAATTTGAAAGTAATTATATACATACATATCAATGAAAAAATTATAGATATTTAACGAATGTGCTCAAACAATAAGGTTTTTTTCTCTTTTTTGAGTTGAGAATTTGTGACATATACATGCTAGCTTAAAGTGGCGGTGTTTGAGGTTTAACTTAATGTGTAAGCATATTTATTTAATTATTTTCTTTCTTGTTAGATTTATATATTGTATAAGACACATGACATGTGAGTAATCACAACTATATATATCTATGTTAATTTTTAAAAATAATGAAAAAATATATTTATTTTTCTTTTTCTCCTTCTCTTCCTGGTTATAATCGAAACTCTTACCAGTTTTTGGCCATAATAGAGATGGATCAAGCATTTACATTGCTTATAGTACCAATTAATGCTAGTCATTGATGGTGTTCGGTAATAATCAATGATTGTTGCTGTATGTTGCTGGTTAATAGTGATTACTATATGTTGGGCAATTGTGCTTCCATGGTTATGATTTTTAAGATACAGAAGAAGAAAGAACAACAAAAATAACAAACGATTTATATTCAATCCACAATCCAAGCATGAGAGAATAAAAAATAGAACATAAACCACAAAAGAAACTCATGAAATAACGTGGTTCACAAGTTGTTTAGTACGATTAGCTACATCTACCAGAAAATACTTATGCATTACAGATTAAACCAAATCAAAAGTCTTACAGTATGTGCAGCATAGAAATTGTCATGATAAATTGCGTAGAGAGAGAGAAGATGAATAGTTCCTGATCATGAAAATAGTAACCCGAAAAAATAAAATAAAAACATTTTATATTAAAATTTTTTCAGTTCAATTAACCAGAGCAGGTTGAATCATCGGACGGGTCAAGCTTTGCTTCAAAAATTTCTTTGACCATGACCGGATAGCGGGACCTTTATTATTGTGCTACTGCTGCATTCCCTACCTCTTAATATTTTCTTTCCTACATTTACATGAAAATATAAAAACAGAAATATTTGGTTATACAAACAGATTATCAAACCAACCTATATACAACACTCTAGATTGAAGTAAATAGTGATATTTGGTCCCTGTTATGTTTCATATGTGATATCAATTTGAAATGTTGAATAATAATGAATCATTTCATTTTTGTCAAACTTAACTATTTAATAAAAAAAATAATTTGGAGCTTGAAGCAAGTGGTATGCTTCTACTTGTATCCATGTTATTTTATGGGAATTGAAATGTATACATGATAACATATGTTTTCTATTTTCTCATTTTATTCCATAGAATTGTATATGATATTTTAGGATATTGATGGGCAGTTCTGCAAAATCAAAAATTAATTAGACAAATAATTGGACAAATAATTGGACAAAATTGTATTTTATGCTTGTTTCATTTCTCCCTCATAATAGTCAAACAAATACCCCCTTTACTATTTTGTTCTTATTATGTTCAAGTGTACTCGTTCATAACTTTGCACATATTTAGGCTCATATATTTTCAGATATTTGATTAGGTAATAATGAATTTGGTCAATTGGGTGATGGCACTGAAGAGGGTAAAAGGCACCCATGAAAAGTGAAGCTGTTAGAGGTATAGTATGTAAAATCTATGTCATGTGGAGCGCACTGTACTGCTGCTATTGCAGAACCTCGTGTAAATGGTGGTACCATATCAATGAGTAGACTATGGGTTTGGGGTCAAAATCAGGTAGGGCAAAGTCAGCTCTAGTATGTCTTTGTTGTGACCAATGAATGTTCGAGTCAATTTGCATGCACCTCGACTAATCCTAGGTAAGTATGAGCTGATACATTTCCCTGAATTCAATGGTAAGATTCAAACCTATGATCACATAAATATATTGTATTCCTGGAGCTCCTTGCTTGCCCTCACCATCTGAACTAACCTGTGATAGTAGTTGTAGTACATTAACACATGAGTATGTGATTCAATTCAATAGTTACTAATGATACAGGAACCGACAAATTTTGATTGAGAATTTTCATCTTCCATGTCCTAGTGTATTAATTCATATTGGTATATGTATTCCCATCTTCATCTCCATCTTGATGAAATTTACATGGAGCAGTAATAGCGACATCGGCAGCAGTGACATCGGTGGCAGCAACAGCAGTAGAGATAGTAGAAGCAGCAGCGGCGACAGTGGTGGGGGTGGCAACAGCAGGGGCTGCAGTGGTGGTAGCAGCGGTGGGAGCTGCAGGAGCGGCGGAAGTAGAAATGGTGGGAACAACAGCATCAGAGGAAGCGGTAGTGGCTATAGTTGTAGCTGCACCAGAAGTAGCAGTGGTAGTGGTGGTAGTGGTTGTAACTGTGGCTGCACAGGAAGCAGCGATGGCAGTTGCGGTAGTAGCAATAGCAGCGGATGCACCGGAAGCAGTGGTAGCACCGGAAGCAGTGGTAGCACCGGAAGCAGTGGCAGAAGAGGTAGTTGTAGGAGAGATGGTAGAAGTAGCAGCAGAGGTAGTGGCAGCTGCGGCATGCAACGGTAGCAGCCAGAGACGATAGCAATGATGGCGACAACATTGGCATAGGTGATAATGACAGCAGTAGAGGGAATGGCGGCAACGATGATAATAGTAGTGGCATTAGCAGCGACAGTGGCAATGGCAACAGCGACAAGAGTGGCAGCGAGAGCAGCACCAACATCACGAAATGAGGTATATACGTACGAATAAAATTAGTAAATACGCACATATAATACTGTAGTATTTTATGTACATATATACTGAGTATATTTGTACTCATTTTATATGTACACATAATAACGTTGTTTTTATGTACAAATACTATAGTAATATATGTACGAGTGAAATGCTAGTATATATTTACACATATACTGCAAGATCATATATGTATCAAAAGATAACTTTTTTTTTAATTTAACGGAGTGTTTTAAATTTTTGACAGATATGATACCGCATTGTACCTCATACAAAGCTTTTATAAGTGATGGGATTTATTAATTGAGATTAAATGTCGTGACTCAGACAGTTTTGTCTCAGTAGAAAAATGATGATCAGAGGAGTAGAGGGAGAGAAAGCAATGTCAATGAATGGATATATTATACTTTATGGATAGTTGGTAGATACATTCATGAATAAGATGAAATAAAATTTTATTATTTTTTTTGTTTCAATTATAATATTAATTGAAACAAAAATAATAATAAAATTTACATGTCCTATTTAGCTATATGATTGAGAATTTTCATCTTCCATGTCCTAGTGTATTAATTCATATTGGTATATGTATTCCCATCTTCATCTCCATCTTGATGAAATTTACATGGAGCAGTAATAGCGACATCGGCAACAGTGACATCGGTCGCAGCAACAGCAGTAGCGATAGTAGAAGCAGCAGCGGCGACAGTGGTGGGGGTGGCAACAGCAGGGGCTGCAGTGGTGGTAGCAGCAGTGGGAGCGGTAGGAGCGGCGGAAGTAGCAACGGTGGGAACAGCAGCATCAGAGGAAATGGTTGTGGCTATAGTTGTAGCTGCACCAGAAGTAGCAGTGGTAGTGGCGGTAGTGGTTGTAACTGTGGCTGCACAGGAAGCAGCGATGGCAGTTGAGGTAGTAGCAATAGCAGCGGATGCACCGGAAGTAGTGGTAGCACCGGAAGCAGTGGTAGCACCGGAAGCAGTGGCATAAGAGGTAGTTGTAGGAGCGATGGTAGAAGTAGCAGCAGAGGTAGTGGCAGCTGCGGCATGCAACGGTAGCAGCCAGAGACGATAGCAATGATGGCGACAACATTGGCATCGGTGATAATGACAGCAGTAGAGGGAATGGCGGCAACGATGATAATAGTAGTGGCTTTGGCAGCGACAGTGGCAATGGCAACAGCGACAAGAGTGGCAGCGAGAGCAGCACCAACATCACGAAATGAGGTATATACGTACGAATAAAATTAGTAAATACGCACATATAATAATGTAGTATTTTATGTACATATATACTGAGTATATTTCTACTCTTTTTATATGTACACATAATAACGTTGTTTTTATGTACAAATACTATAGTAATATATGTACGAGTGAAATGCTAGTATATATTTACACATATACTACAAGATCATATATGTATCAAAAGATAACTTTTTTTTAATTTAACGGAGTGTTTTAAATTTTTGACAGATATGATACCACATTGTACCTCATACAAAGCTTTTATAAGTGATGGGATTTATTAATTGAGATTAAATGTCGTGACTCAGACAGTTTTGTCTCAGTAGAAAAATGATGATCAGAGGAGTAGAGGGAGAGAAAGCAATGTCAATGAATGGATATATTATACTTTATGGATGGTTGGTAGATACATTCATGAATAAGATGAAATAAAATTTTATTATTTTTTTTGTTTCAATTATAATATTAATTGAAAAAAAAATAATAATAAAATTTACATGTCCTATTTAGCTATATGATTGAGAATTTTCATCTTCCATGTCCTAGTGTATTAATTCATATTGGTATATGTATTCCCATCTTCATCTCCATCTTGATGAAATTTACATGGAGCAGTAATAGCGACATCGGCAACAGTGACATCGGTCGCAGCAACAGCAGTAGCGATAGTAGAAGCAGCAGCAGCGACAGTGGTGGGGGTGGCAACAGTAGGGGCTGCAGTGGTGGTAGCAGCGGTGGGAGCGGCAGGAGCGGCGGAAGTAGCAACGGTGGGAACAGCAGCATCAGAGGAAGCGGTAGTGGCTATAGTTGTAGCTGCACCACAAGTAGCAGTGGTAGTGGCGGTAGTGGTTGTAACTATGGCTGCACAAGAAGTAGCGATGGCAGTTGCGGTAGTAGCAATAGCAGCGGATGCACCGGAAGCAGTGGTAGCACCGGAAGTAGTGGTAGCACCGGAAGCAGTGGCAGAAGAGGTAGTTGTAGGAGAGATGGTAGAAGTAGCAGCAGAGGTAGTGGCAGCTACGGCATGCAACGGTAGCAGCCAGAGACGATAGCAATGATGGCGACAACATTGGCATCGGTGATAATGACAGCAGTAGAGGGAATGGCGGCAACGATGATAATAGTAGTGGCATTGGCAGCGACAGCGGCAATGGCAACAGTGACAAGAGTGGCAGCGAGAGCAGCACCAACATCACGAAATGAGGTATATACGTACGAATAAAATTAGTAAATACGCACATATAATTCTGTAGTATTTTATGTACATATATACTAAGTATATTTGTACTCATTTTATATGTACACATAATAACGTTGTTTTTATGTACAAATACTATAGTAATATATGTACGAGTGAAATGCTAGTATATATTTACACATATACTGCAAGATCATATATGTATCAAAAGATAACTTTTTTTTTTAATTTAACAGAGTGTTTTAAATTTTTGACAGATATGATACCGCATTGTACCTCATACAAAGCTTTTATAAGTTATGGGATTTATTACTAGACATTAAATACGTGACTCAGACAGTTTTGTCTCAGTAGAAAAATGATGATCAGAGGAGTAGAGGGAGAGAAAGCAATGTCAATGAATAGATATATTATACTTTATGGATGGTTGGTAGATACATTCATGAATAAGATGAAATAAAATTTTATTATTTTTTTTGTTTCAATTATGTAAATATTGAATTAGAATAAGAAATTAAATGATTTTATTTTTTGTTTATTATAAATTATTTATAGTTTCAATTTTTATTCAATTTGTTATAAAAATATTAAATTATTTAATTAAAAAATTCTAAAATAATTTAAATTTAGAAATTAATTTTAAAATTAAAATAGCTAGGGAAAAATCCCTTGCTAATTTAGCTAGGGAATTTTCACTATCTAATTTAGCTAGGGAAATATTAAAATTAGCGATGGATTTTCTGTCGTTAAATTTATTTAGCTAGGGACAATATTCATCGCTAAAATTTATAGACTAGCACTTTAGCTAGGGAATCATCCATCATTATTTTCATTTAGCGACAGAAAATCTCATTTATCTAGCTAATTTAGCTAGAGAATTTGTCTTTTTTAGCAAAGGATTTTTCTGTCGCTAAATATTTAGCTAGGGACACTTTCCATCGCTAAATTTTAGCAAGAAGCAGTTTAGATAGGGAACTGATCCATCGAGAATCCATCGTTATATCCTATTTAGCAACAAAAAATGCTAATTTAAATAGGGAACTATCCCTAGCTATATGATATCTTTCTTATTGTGTTAGTCTATTTATCTATCTATCTTCCTGTCTGTCAATGTATCTATCTTTCTATATGTTTATTTATATATCTATCTATCAATCAATCTATCTATCTATCTATAAATCTACTTCTCTATTTATCTATCTATCTCTCTATCTCTCCATCTAGATTTATATCTATTTATCTAACTATCTTTCTTTCTTTCTATCTTTCTTTCAATCAATCAATCAATCTATCTATCTTTATATCAATATGTTTTTCAATCAACTTATAAATATTTCTAACAATATTTCTATCTATCTATCAAACTATATGACTATCTTTTTGTCTTTCTATTTGTGTGTGTGTGTGTGTGTGTATATATATCTATTGATTTATCTATCAAACTATCTATCTATCTATCTCTATATATGCATATATTTATTTATCTAACTATCTTTATATATATATATATATATCAATTTGTCTATTAATCTATCTATCAATCTAACTATAATATGACTATCCATCTGTCGATCTTTCTTTCTATCAATCTATATATCTTTCTTTCTATTTATAAATCTATCTATCAATCTTTATTTCTTTCTATTTGTCTATCTATCTATTTATTTGTTTATTGGTATATCTATATGTCAGTGTTTTTATCTGTATATCAATATATCTATCTAGATGTCAATGTATGTATCTATCTATCTATATGTCGATCTATCATTCTATAAATATATTTAATTATCTATCTCTATTTCTTTATTTCAATCAATCAATCTTTCTATAAATATGTCTATTAATCTGTCTATAAATCTATATTTTAATCTATCTATCAATATTTCTACCAATCATTATATATATATATATATATATATATATATATATATATATATATATATCTATCTATCTATCTATCTATCTATCTATTTGAGTATTAATATATCTATTTATATATGTATGTATTTTTATTTTTATCAATATATCTATTTGTCTATCTATCTATCTAACTATTTATCTATTTATCTATATATTTCAATTTATGTCTATATATGTGTCTATCTATTTGTCTATCTACTTGTCAAACTATCTGTATATTTATCTATCTATCTTTTTATCTATATGTCTGTCTATTTATCTATATATCTATCATTAATCCTATTTGTCTATATATATGTCTATCTATCTATTTTTCAATATGTCTAACTATTTATCTATCTATATGTTATCAATTTGTGTATCTATCCATCTATATATATATATCTAATAATATGTTGATATATGTATCTATCTATCTGTCTTTATATCTATCTATTTATAAATCTATCAATCAATCTATCTATCTATCTTCTATAAATCTATTTATCTATCTGTCTATCAATCTGTATATCAATCAATCTATCAATCAGTCTATTAATTTGTCTATCTATTTGTCTTTATTTATATATATCAATCAATCAATCTATCTATCTATCTATTTAACTATCAATGTATTTGTATTTCTGTTTTCCGATCTATTTGCTTATCTATCTATCGATCTATTTATCTATAAATCTTTCAATTAATCTATCTAGATATTTGTCTATGTATCTGTCTATCTATCTCTCTATTTATCTATTTGTCTATCTATCTCTATATATATTTGTCTATCTATCTGTCTATTTATATTTCTATCTATCTATCTTTCTATTTGTCAAACTTTCTAACTATCTATCAGTATATCTATCTATCTATTTGTTTATCTGCCTGTTTATCTATACATCTCTCTATCTGTCTATCTTTCTGTTAATCTATCTATCTATCAATATATCTATTTTTCAATATATCTATTTTTCAATATATCTATTTATGTATATTTCTATTTATTTATTAATCCTTCTATCTATCTTTAGATCTATCTATCTATATTTCTATCTCTCTATCTATTTGTTTATTTATCTGTCTATCTATTGGATTTCTATCTGTCTGTCTATTGGACTTTCTATCTATCTATCTATCTATCTATTTTCTATCTTTCTATCTATTTTCTATCTATCTATCTATCTATCTTTATATCTATCTATCTATTTGTATATCTATCTGTCTATCTATCTGTCTATCCATCTATCTACTTGTCTATCTTTCTATATATATATATATATATATATATCTATCTATCTATAAATCTATAATGTTTGTCTATCTATATATATACCTTTTTATCAATCAATTGTCTACCTATTTATCTATCATTATGTCTATCAATTTGTTTATCAATATATCAATCAATCAATCAAACTTTGTATCTATTGATCTATATATTTGTCAATCTACCATCCTATCAATCAATCAATCTATCAATTTATCTATCTATATATCTTTTTGTATATCTATCTATCTATCTATGTGAATGTCTATCTATCTATCTATCTATCTATCTGTCTATCTATTTGTCAATATTTCTATATGTCTATCAGTCTGTCTATCTATATATCTTACTATTTATCTATCTATCTAATTTTTTCTATAACTATATATCTATCTATATATCTGTCTGTCTGTCTATCTATCTATATATCTATCTATATTTCTATCTATCTATCAATATATCTATTTGTCCATTTATCTATCTATATCTATCTAACTTTCTATTTATTTATTTATCTATCTATTAGTCTATTTATATGTCTATCTATCTATCTATATGTCTATATATCTTTCTATGTATCTTTATATCTATCTATTTATCTATATATATATATATATATATATATATCTATCTATCTGTCTATCTTTCTATTTATCTATTTTTCTATCTATCTATCTGTCTATTTATTTATCTTTCTATCTATCTATATATCTATCGATATTTCT
Organism: Sapria himalayana; assembly: GCA_029783825.1. Classification (NCBI taxonomy): domain Eukaryota; kingdom Viridiplantae; phylum Streptophyta; class Magnoliopsida; order Malpighiales; family Rafflesiaceae; genus Sapria; species Sapria himalayana. The sequence goes on along the minus strand of JAREIK010000120.1, from coordinate 179,869 downwards.
ATCTATCTATCAATATATAAATTTGGATATCTATCAATCAATCGATTTATTTGTCTATCTACCTATCTTTCTATCTATCTAACTATGTATCAATCTATCAAAAAAATCTATCTATCTATGTGTCTCTCTATAATCTATATATCTTTCGATCTATCTAATTAATAATCTTTTGATCTATCTATTTCATTTATCTTTTTATCTACGTTTCAATCAATAAATATATTTTTCAATCAATCTGTCTATCAATCTATCTAATTATCAATCTATCTATTTGTCTATCATTATTTATATCAGTCGATCTATGAATCTTTCTATTTATATGTATATAAATCTATCTATCAATTATCTATATATCTGTCTATCAATATGTCTTTATATTTCTTAATCTATTTGTCTAACAAACATTCTATCTATTGTTTACATATATATATATATATATATATATATATATATATATATATATATATATATATATATATATATCTCTCTCTCTCTCTCTCTCTCTCTCTATTTCTCAATATATCTAACTAATAATCTTCTATCTATTTGTCTAATAATCTAATTTATATCTATATCTCTAACTATCTATTTGTCTGTTTATCTAGCTATCTACCAGTTTATATATCTTTTTATCAATCTTTTTATTTATCTATCTATTAATTGTATGTCAGTTTGTTTATCAATCTTTCTATCTATCAATCTATTAGTCAACCTATATATCAATCTGCCTATCAATTTTTCTATCAATCTATCTAAAAATCTATCTATATATTTATATATCTAATTATTGATCTATATGTCTAGCTGTCTGTCAATCTATCTTTCTATCAATTTAAATATCTATATATCTATATATCTATATATCTATCTATCTATTTGTCTATCTACTTGTATATCTATCTTTTTTTTATCCATGTATCTATCTATATTTTTATTTCTCTATCTATCTATGTGTCTATCTATTTGTCTATCTATCTATGTGTCTATCTATTTGTCTATCTATTTGTCTATCTATCTATTTATCTTTCTATCTATCTATCTATGTATAGATCGATCAATCAATCAATCTATCTATCTGATTATCAATTTATATATCTATCTATCTTTCTATCTATCTTTCTATCATTCTATCTATATATATGTCCATCTATTTCTCTATCTATCTGTCTTTCTATCCATCTATCAATCTATCTAAAAATTTATCAATCTTTCTCTCTATCAATAAATCTATCTATTTGTCTATCAATCAAATAAACTATCTGATTTCAATTAGTTTATCATTATGTCTATCAATCAATCTTTCAATCTATCTATCAATATTTCTATCAATCTTTATATCAATTTGTCTATCTATTTATTTATAAATCAATCTATAAATCTATCTATTTATATCTTTATGTATTTTAATTTCTATGATCTATATATTTGACTATTTATCAATATATCCATATATCTGTATATCTATCTATCTATCTATCTATCTATCTTTGTATCTATTTATCTAATTATCTATTTATCTATGTGTGTGTGTGTATATATATATATATATATCTATATATCTATATATCTATCTATCTATCTATTTATCTATTATCTTTCTATCTACATATCTATCTGAAAGCCTGTCTATCTGTCTATTTTAATTACCTATCTATTTATATATTTATCTAATTATCTATCTATATATCAATATTTCTATCAGTATATCTATCTATTTTGTTTATCTGTCTAACTATATGTATATTAATATGTCTATCTATCTATCTCAATTTCTATTTATCTATTTATCAATCTATCTATCTATCAATATA
>JAREIK010000120.1:117500-174672 GCA_029783825.1 Sapria himalayana | reverse complement strand
TTTCTATCTATTTTTTATCTATCTATATATCTGTCCATCTATCTATATATCTTTCTATTTACCTATCTATATGTAGATAAATATGCCTATCTATCTATCTATGTAGCTGTCTATTTATTTGTCTATCTATATCTTTATCAATATGTATATCTATCTGACTATCAATCTATCTATGTAGCTGTCTATTTATTTGTCTATCTATATGTTTATCAATATGCATATCTATCTGACTATCAATCTATCTATTTTTATCTATCTATCTATCCATCTATTTATTCGTTTATCTATCTATCTATGTATCTATCTCTTGATATATCTATATGCGGGTCTTTCTATTTGTCTAACTATCTATCTATCTATTTGTGTATCAATATATCTATATATCTATTTATCTATCTATCTGTCAATATATTTGTCTATTTATCCATTTATCTATCTATCGATCTATTTGTCTAGCTATCTATTGTTATATCTATCTTACAATTTATTTATCAATCTGTATATCAATTTGCCTATTTATTTATCTATATATCTATCTAATTATAGAACTATTTGTCTATTTATATGACTATCTATCTATCTATTTATTTATCTATCTATCTATCAATCATTTTGTGATTCAATCTATCTCTCTATATGTCTATATATATGTATATCTATTTGTATATCAATCTATGCATTTATCTATATATATATATATATATATATATCTAGCAATTTGTCTGTCTATCTATATTTTCTATCTAGTTCTCTATCTATCTATCTATATACCTATGCATAAATCAATCTATCAATTTATCTTTCTATCTTTCTATTTATCTTTCTATCTATCGATTTGTCTATCGATCTATTTATTTATCTAACTATTCTTTATCTATTTTTCTATCTATTTTTCTATCTATATATCTATCTATCTAAATATCTAAAAATCTATTTGTCTATATATATATATATATATATATATATATATATATATCTCTCTCTCTCTCTCTCTCTCTTTGTCTATCTTTCTATATGTCTATCTATCTGTCTATTTATATGTCTATCATTCTATCATTATAGCTATCTATATATCTATCGATTTGTTTGTTTATCTATTTATCTATCTATCTATTTGTATATCTATATCTCTATATATCTATTTATCTATGTATCTATTTTTATGTCTATATATTAATCAATCTATATGTCAATATATCTATCTATCTGTATATTTCACTATCTATCTACCTATTTATTTATCTATCTATATATTTGTTTATCTATCTATCTAGTTGTCTATTTATAAGTCTATCTATTTGTCTATCTATATTTCTATCGATTTATCTATATATATTTCTTTCTATCTATCTATCTGTCTATATATCTATCTATTTAACTATCTATATATTTGTCTATTTATTTTTATATATATCTATATATTTATCAATCTATCTATGTGTCTATCTGTCTATCTATTTATATATTTATCTGTCTATCAATCTGTCTATTACTAAATATATCTATTTGTCTATCAATCTGTCTATCAATATATCTATCTATCTATTTTTCAATTTGTATATGAATCTATGTATTTATCTATCTATCAATCTATATCATAATCTAATTAACAATATGTCTATTAATTTGTCTATCAATCAATCAATCAATCTGTCTATATATGTGTTTATCTTTCTATGTAAATATATCTTTACCGATTTATATATCTATATATTTTCAAATCTATCTATTTTCCTATCTCACTATTTGTCTATCTATCTGTTTATTATTCTCTCTATCAATCTATCTGTTAATAACTCTACCAATCTATCTATCAATCTTTCTATCTATTTGTCGACCTATCAGTTTATAAATCTATCTATCCTTCTCTCTGTCTATCTATCTTTCTATTTATCCATCGATATGTCTATCTATATGTCTATCTTTCTATTTATCTTCATGTCTATCTGTCTATTTATTTATCAGTCTATATGTCTATAGATCTGTATGTCTAACTATTTGTCTATATGTCCTTTTATCTTTGCATCTATATGTGTGTCTATATGTCTATCTAAATTTTTATCTATCTGTGCATTTATCTATCTATATGTCTATCTTTAATCTATCTATCTATATGTGTATCTATCTTTCTATCTATCTTTCTGTCTATCTTTCTGTCTATATGCATATCTATATATGTGGCTATCTATCTAACTATAATTCTATCAATGTGTCTATCTATCTATCTTTCTTTCATTCTATCTATATGTAAGTCTATATGTATATCTACTTGCATGTTTATATGTCTATCTATCTGTGTGTCTATCAATCAGTCGATCTATCTATCTATCTATCTATCTTTTTTTCTATCAGTCTATCTGTCTGTCTATCTATTTGTCTATATATCTACCAATCTATATGTCTATCTATCTTTCTATCTAAATATATTTCTATCTATCTATTTATCTTTCTAAATATCTATTTGTCTATCTCTCAATCTATGTGGCTACCTATTTGTCTGTCAATCTACCTTTTATTTGTCTTTTCGTATTTCTATCTATCTGTTTATTTATATATCTATATGTATGTCAATCTATCCATCAATCAAACAATCTATCTATATGTTTTTCTATCTAATTGTCTGTCTGTCTATTTATCTCTCTGTATGTCTATCTATGTTTCTATCTATCTATCTATCTATCTATGTGTCTATCTATATGTTTATCTATGTACCTGTATATCTGTCTATCTATATGAGTGTTTATTATTTTGTCTATCTATCTTACTATATGTCTGTATATCTATCTTTCTTTATTTCTATCTATCTTTCTGTCTGTCATTAAGTCTATCTATCTAGCTATCTAACTATATGTTTATCTTTCAATATATCTATCTATCTTTATATGTATCTATCTATATATCTATATATTTTATATATTTCTATCTTTTTTGTTGTCAATTTTTTGTCTAACTATCTATATATCTATATTTCTAAATATCTATTTATAAATCTATAAAAAATGATGTATATTTTTGTCTATCTATATGTATATCTCATTATCTATATCTCTATAGATTTGTGTATCTATTTGTATATCTATTTATCTATATAACTCTTAATCCATTTATCTATGTATATATCAATTTATCTATCAATCAATCTATAAATCTAACTATCAATCTATATATCAATCTATTTATCAATCAATCTATCTATCTGTATATCTATCTGTTAAACTATATATCTATATATTTAACTATCTGTCTCTCTATATGTTTGTCTATCGGTATATCAATCTATTTATCGATCAATCAATCTATCTATCTATATATCTATCTGTCTATCTATATATATGTCTATCTATCTATCCATCTATTTATATGTCTATATATTTGTCTATCTTTATATCTGTCTATCTATATGTTCATCTATTTGTTTGCCTATTTGTCTATATATCTGTATATCTATTTTTTGTCTATCTGCATGTCTATGTCTATATATTTTAATATCTATCTATCTATTTATTTATTTATCGGGATATCATCTATCTATCTATCTTTCTATTTGTTTGTCTATCTATCTATATATCTATCTATCCATCTCGTTGTCTGTCTATTTGTTTGTCTATCTGTCTGTCTATCTACAGTCTATCTTTCTAAGTATCTTTCTGTCCATCTATCGATCTCTCTATTTGTCTATTTATGTGTCTATTTGTATATTTTTTTTATTTCTCTAACAATCTATCATTCTATCTATTATTTTTCTACCTATTTATTTTAATATCTATTTGTTTGCCTATTCGTCTATATAACTGTATATCTAATTTTTTATCTATTTGTCTCTATATCTCTCTATCTCTTTATCTATCTATCTATCTATATATCTATCTAATTGTCTATATATATATATATATATATACACACACACACACACATATAGATCTATCTATCAAGAGGTGTCAACCGGGCCGGGCTGGCCCGGCCTAGCATGAGGCACGACACGGTTCGGCCGTGCTTGGGGCTGCCTGGCATGAAAAAATCCCGTGCCCGTGTAAGGCACGAGCCGTGCCGTGCCATCCCTGACCCGGCACTATTTGGTGCCTGTGGCACGGCACACCGGCACAAGTTTGTTTCTTGTCCCCCTCGCTTCGCCCCTCCCACAAAAAAGACCATGGTCTCCCGAGCCGACCCAATTCCCCCCACCCCCCCTAACGTTCAAAAATAAAATTAAAAAAAATTGTAAATTTCACCCGTTGGATCTCGCCTCCAACTGCTAGGCAATAGAATCCAACAGCCCTCATGATTCTGCCTACTAAAAAATTAAAAAAATTTAAAAAAAATCAAAAAAAATGACTTTTTTTGAAAAAAAAAATATTTTCTTTAATCTATAAATTTTACCCCCCCTCTCTATAACATTTATGTTTTTCATAAATATTTTTTCTCTCAAATCTCACATTTTCTCTCTCAAAAATATTGCACCTCTCTCTAGGGAATCACGATTTCGGCATTCTGCTTGGGTTTTTGGGAATCTCAACTTGAGTTTTAAATTTTAAGCTTGACTGTGGTGCACCATGCACGTGATCGACCTCATTGCTTTTACCGGGTAATTTATTTTAAGTTTTTTTTTTACTTTCTCGCTCTCTTTAGTTTCTCTCTCTAGACAACAAATAGAAAATTTTAAAATCAGTCATCTAGTCTCTAAATAACTATTCTTATTAACAAAAATCCTACAGGGTGACAAATACTAATGAAACATATTTAAATTTAGAAAATGAAAATATAACACAGAGGTTTGAGGCTGCTGAAACTTTGGTTTCTCCAGTCGTCTCAACCCAGACTTCTAAAAAACAAAAAACTCGGATGACTTCTGTTGTTTGGACTCATTTTAATATAATAAAACAAAAAAAAATATTAGGGGTGAGGAAGAAGAAATGACACAGTGCAAATATTATATGAGACTTTTAACATGTGAGAGTTCGTTTGGGATAGGACACCTGAAGAGACATGCCGAATTATGCACCAAAAAACAAGGTCCATTAGATCCTAGGCAAACCCAACTTGTCACTGTATTTTTTGAGACTAGATCAAGTTCAGTCTCAAAGTTTACTCCCTTCATATACTCTAGCGAGTTGGGTAGGGACGGCATGACCAGACTTATCACATTGATGGGTCTTCCGATCTGATTTTCGGAAGATCCAAGGAAAATGCGCATCATGCAGACATATTTTTAGCCTGCTTATCGTAGGATTCCTAGGTCCACATCTAGGAATGACATACTAAAAATATATAAGGTAGAAAAACAAAAAATAATTAATGAATTTATGGCATATAGTGGAGTGGTGTCTGTGACGTCCGATATCTGGACAAGTCATGATGAATCATCTTATGCATGTCTCACCAGCCACTATGTAGATTCTAACTGGACTATGAATAAAAAAATTTTAGGATTCTCTGAGATTCTTCATCCTCATGATGGCCCGGCTATTTTTTAGTGTATGATGAAAATCTTTAGGAAATATAAAATTCAAAATAAAATTTTTAGTGTCACATTCGATAACGCATCTAATAATGGAGTAGCGATTAACATGTTTGTTAGGAATATTAGAGACGCATCATTAAGAGAGATTTTTCATGTCAGATGCATGTGTCAAGTGATTAACCTGATTGTTCAAGCGGATATGAAGGTGTGTTCCCCCGCGTTGGATAATATACGTAATGCACTAAAATATATTCCCACTCCACACAGACAACAAAAGTTTGGTAGTCTCTGTTTGTCTACTAATCTTAAGAAGAAGAAATTCCAATCGGATGTGAGACATCATTAGAATTACACGTACCTGATGTTGGAATCATGTGTTGGATACGAACACGTGATATTCTACTACGTCAATAGTAAGAGTGACTAACTTATTGTTGACGACACTGACTGGGCTTCAAAAATTTCATTTATGAAATTCCTGAATATTTTTTATGACACGACGAACATGTGTTCGTCGGTTTATATGCCCACGACTTGCATTGCACTCCGGTGCATATGCAACATTAGTAGTATGTTTAGGAAGTATCGAGCTGACCCGACACTTAGCCATATGGGTGCAGAGATGGAAACCAAGTAGTTGAAGTACTGGTCCACCGTTCCATCTCTTTATTGCCTCACTGCATGCATGGACCCTAGGGTTAAGGTGGAAGGGGTAGAAAACAGTCTGACTTACATTTCCTCGTGCATGAACCTGGAAGAGCCACCTGAAGGGTTCATTCAAGAGAAGTTGACTGACCTGTTCACATACTACGATACTTGGTATGGTGGTGGTGGTAGTGAGACTGTGATTACGGACATTGATACCTTGTTCAGTGATGAAGATTTTTCCATTCAACTAGCGAGGGGGAAACATAGGTGTGGACCATTACATAGGAGCGAGCTTTCTCAGTACTTAGAGACCGATTACTGCTCAATCATATCACATTCTGATACTAAGAATCTTGATATATTACAATGGTGGAAATCATATGAGTCCACCTTTCCCATGCTATCTAGGATGGCACGAGATCTACTGACTCCTCTGGTATCGAGCGTAGTATCAAAGTCTACTTTTTCTTTTGCAGTGAACATGATTTTGGATAGGAGATCGAGATTACGTCCAGATATTGTTAAGGCCTTGGCTTGTTTGAAGGATTGGGAGGATTTGAGGTTTAGCATCCATGATCTTGCTGGAGCTGGGACTAGGATAGGGACTACAGCCGCATCCACTGCGATAGTGGAGGAGTTGATTGCTGATGATGATGATCCATATGATACAGATCTTGATGTTACGGTGATAATGCTCATGATATGCCGATTGAGGATTAATGATGATCTACTATTTTTTGATTTCGATGTTTTGTTTTTTATTGATTGTATGCTTTATTTATACATTATGTTGAAACTTTAATTTATTTGGTTTGGACCTTTGGTATCTAAAAGCTGATTGGTCATTTTTCATTTGATTTGCTTATGTTTTTTTTATTTTATAATTTTGTTTAACATAATTTATTGATTTATTTATTTTTTTATTTTAATTTTTCATTTAAAAATTTATAACTCTATTATATAATTCTAATAAATTTTAAACTAATTTTATATTATATTATAAAAAAAATTTTAACTTTGTAATTTTAATAAATTTTAACAATTTTCATATTATAAATATATAATATTATATAGTATGTATTATTTTATATATTATTTAATAATTTATATAATTAAAATAAAAATTAAAATAATAAATTATAAAAAAAAATTTCCTGGCCCGCCGTGCGGCCTAGCCAGGCACGAGCGGGCCTGGCACGGCACAGCACGGCCCGCATTGCCGGACCCGACTTTTTTAAACCATGCCAGGCTAGGCACGTCATGGTATAGTAACCGTGACGGGCTAGGCCCGGCACGGAAGCATGCCCGTGCTCAAAAAAAACGGGCCTATCCAGCCCAACCCGGCCGGTTTGACACCTTTATATCTATCTACCTATCTATGTATCTATCTATTTCTTTATATATCTATATATCTATCGTTCTATCTATCTATATTTCTGTCTAACTATCTATCTATATGTTTATCTATCTATATATCTATTTATCAGTCTATGTATCTATCTATCTATATGTTTATCTTTCTATCTATATGTCAATCAATCAATCAATCAACCAATCAAACTATCTATTTATCTATCTGTCTGTCAATCTCTATATCTCTCTCTCAATCTATTTGTCTATATATCTATCTATATATCTATCTGTTTGTCTATATACAAGTCTATCAGTCTATTTATCTATCTATCTATCTATATATATCTATCTAATTGTCTATCTATCTGTCTATATATATATATATATATATATATATATCTATATCTATCTACCTATCTATGTATCTTTCAATTTCTCTATATATCTATCGGTCTATCTATCAATATGTCTATCTATCTTTCTATCTATCTATATCTATATCTATCTATTATCGATTTATCAGTCTATGTATCTATCTATCTATCTATCTATATGCCTATCATTCTATCTATATGTCTATATATCAATCAATCTTTCTATCTATCTATTTGGATGTCAATCTCTCTCTCTCTCAATCTATTTGTCTATCTATCTATCTGTCTGTGTCTCTATCTATCTTTTTATCTATCTGTTTGTCTATCTATATGTCTATCGGTCTATTTATCTATTTATCTATATATCTATATGTCTAACTATCTATATATCTTTATATCTATGTGTTTATTTATCTGTTTATCTTTCTATCTAGTAATTTTTCTATATATATATATCTATTTATCTATCTATCTATTTGACCATTGATTTATCAATATATCTTTCTATTTATCTATCTCTCTATCTATCTCTATACCTATATCTATATCTATCTTTCTATCAAATTGTCTATTTATTTTTTTATCTATCTATCTATCTATTTATTTAACTATCAAACTAAATATCTATATGTATATCGATATGTCTATCTATCTATCTATCTCTTGGTCTATTTATTTGTTTATCTATATATAAATAAATCAATCATTATCTATCTGTCTGCCTGTCTATATATTTATCTATCTATCTGCATATCTATCATTCATTATATCTTTCTATCTGACTATCTATCTATATATCTATCTTTCTTTCTTTCTTTTGGTTTATATATCTATTTATATATTTGTATATATGTGTTTCTATCTATTTTTATCTATCTACATGTCTATCTATCTACCAATTTGTCTATCTATCTATCTATCTATTTTTTTTATCTACCTATCTATTTTTCAATCTACCTATCTATCTTTTAATTTGTGTCTATGTCTCTTTTTCTGACTATCTATCTATCTAATAAATTGTCTAAATATCTTTCTATCTATCAATCTATCTATCATTATGTCTATTTTCTATCTATGCATCAATCTATCTTTCTATTTATCTCTCAATCTGTCTATCATCTATCTATAAATCTATTTATCATTATTTTTATTAATCTATCTTAAAATTTGTCTATAAATAGATCTAGTAATCTGTTTATCACCTATCTATCTATTTATTTTATATATATCAATATGTATCATTATGTCTATTTTCTATCTATTTGTCTCTCTCTCTCTCTCTCTATCTATCTATCTATATATCTATCTAATTGTTTATCAGTATATATATATATATATATATATATATATTTATTTATTTATTTATTTATTTATCTATCTATGTTTCTATGTTTCTATCTATTTTTCTATATATCTATATATCTCTCGGTCTATCTATTTATATGTCTATCTATCTATCTATATGTCTATCTATCTATTTATTTATCAGTCTATGTATCTATCTATCTATCTTTATGTCTATCTTTTTATCTATATGTCAATCAATCTATCTATTTGTTTGTCAATCTCTCTCTCTCTCTCTCTCAATCTATTTGTCTATCTATCAATCTATCTAACTATATGTCTGTTTGTGTGTCTGTGTATCTATCTATCTATTTGTCTATCAATATGTCTATCGATCTATCTATCTATCTATATATCTATATGTCTAATTATCTATCTATCTTTATATCTATATGTTTATTTATCTGTCAAACTTTCTATATAGCAATTTATCTATCTATATATATATATATATCTATTTATCTATTTATCTATTTGACCATCAATCTATCAATATATCTTTTTATCTCTCTATCTATCTTTCTATCAATTTGTCTATTTATTTTTCTATCTATCTATCTAGCTATCGATTTAACGATCAAACATAATATTTATATGTCTATCATTATGTCTATCTATCTATCTTTTTGGTATATCTATTTGTCTATCTATAAATCATTAAATCAATATATATATATATATATATATATATATCTATCTGCCTATCTATCATTCATTATATCTTTATATTTGACTATCCATCTATCTATTTATCTATTTATCTATCTTTCTTTCTTTCTATCTTTTTGTTTATATATCTATTTATATATCTGTATATATGTGTTTCTATTTATTTTTATCTATCTGCATGTCTATCTATCTATCAATTTGTCTATCAATCTATCTACCTATCTATCTTTCAATTTGTCTTTATGTCTATCTTTCTGACTATTTATCTATCTATCTCATAAATTGTCTAAATATCATTCTATATATCAATCAATCTATCATTATGTCTATTTTCTATCTATGTATCAATCTATCTATCTATCTATTTATCTCTCAATCTGTCTATCTTAAATTATATTTATTAATCTATCTTAAATTATGTCTATAAATGGATCTAGTAATTTGTTTATCTACTATCTAACTTTCTATTTATCTATCTATCTGTCTATATATATGTATATCTATCTATCTATTTGTCTGTCATTTTATTTATCTATCTATTTATTTCTATCTGTCTATTTCTCTGTCTGTCTATCTGTCTATAAATCTATCAATCTATCTACTAATCTATCTATCTAGCTAACAATCTATCTATTAATTTGTCTATCAATCTATCTATTTTTGTACCATTCAAACTATCTATCTATTTGTCTATCTATATATCTATCTGTATGTATGTATGTCTGTCTATTAGTCGGTTTGTCTATCTATTTATCTATCTATTTTTCTGTCTATATGTCTACATATCTATGTGGCTATATGTTTGTCTATATATCCAACTATCTATCTATTTATTTATCTTTTTATCTATCTATCTATATATCTGTCTATTTAACTGACTACTATCTATAAAACTATATGTATATTTTTTAATCATATTGTTTGTGTATCTGTCTATCTTTCTGCTTAACTTTCTAACTAACTATCTATCTATCTAATTATCTATCTGTCTTTCTATCGATATGTCTATCTAACTCTCTATCTATCTTTCTATCTTTTTATCTATCTATTTGTTTATATATCTATTTATCAATTTACGTATCTATTTATCTATTTGTCCATAAATTTATCTACATATCTATCTATATATCTATGTATCAATCTGTCTAACTTTCTATTTGTCTATATATTTATTTATCAACCAATCTATCTATCTATCTGGCTATCGATATTTCTGTCTATCTATATGTCTATCTATATGTCTATTTATTTATCTATCCATCTATCTATTTATTTGTCAATCTATATGTATATATATATGTCAGTTTATCTATCTATCTATTTGTCTATATATATTATTTATCTTACATTATATGTATCTATCTATTATATAAGTCTATCTATTTGTCTATCTATTTGTTAATCTATCTATTTGTCAAATACACTTTCTATCTATCTATCTATCTAATTTTCTAATAATTAATCAATCAATTAATCTATCTATCTATCTATATTTCAATATGTCTATCAATCTATCTATCAAACTATCTTTCATCCTCTTTATGAATCAATCTATCAATCTATATACCTATATGTTTATCAATTTGTTTATATATTTATCTATCTATTTGTCTTGTTATCTATCTAGTCTATCTATCTGTCTATCTGTCTGTCGGTCTATCTGTCTATAGATCTATCTTTTAATCTATCTATCTATCTATCTTTCTATCTATATGTCTATCTATGTGTATATTTGTATGTCTATCTGTCTGTCTGTCTCTTTTTGTGTCTATCTGTCTATATGTCAATTTTTTGTCTATCTATTTGTCTATTTATATATCTATTTATATGTCTATATATCTATCGTTCTTTCTTTCTTTCTGTCTATCTATTTATCTATCTATCTATTTATCTATCTATCTATTAATCTATCTATCTATCTATATAATTATCTTTCTATCTATCTAAATATTTGTCTGTATATTTGTATGTCTATTTGTTTATCTATTTATCTATCATCTATTTATCAATCTATTTATCATTCTATTTATCTATCTGTCTAAAAATCTATCTATAAATGGATTTAGTAATGTGCTTTTTTTAAGGTGTTTATTTATTAATAGTCATCTCTTTTGGCGGAGGAATACCATTTTTACAAATTAGAAACTACCATTTATCCCTCTTACACCCTTATCCAATTCCTAGCTAACTTGAAAAATAGAAAATTGATTCTAATCTATTGAAAGTCTTTATATGGGGGCATCTATTGCACCAATGTCTATAAGTCTCAATCTTGAAGCTCCTTTTATGTAATTGTTCATCTTCATACGGACGTGTATTTGCATTTGCCCCACATCGCATATTTGATGCTCCTTTTATTCGCTAACTCCTAATTTGAGAGGATTATATCTCCCACACTTGCTCCTCCTTGTTCAGCTTTGGCTTTTTCTCTGTTACCTGCATCCAAAAACACATTCCAACATTGGATTTTCCTCATATTTATACCTGTAATTTGCAGTTGATTTCCAATGTCTATTTGCTCCTCTTTATCCGTTTCAGCCTTTTATAATTCAACTCCTCTTGAGAACTTTGAGGCGATGATTAAATCTTTGAGGATCTTCAATCCTTGTTGAGCATTTTCTGGAATTTCCAGCTTTAAAATGCAGCAAACCTATTCTATAACCCCACCTCCTAATACTAACATCCTTATTAAATAACACATGACCTTGATATAGACTCCATTCTCCAATAACATAAACATTACATAAACTGAAACATAAAAGAGCAAGAAAACCACAGTCCTATACATGTACACAAACAACAAAAATAGCCACCCAATGCCTCCATTCTGAATTTTCTACAACTTTAAGTGGAGCCCTGCGCTGCTAAGAAAACAAACACATATACATCCCATGTTTCCCAAGAATTACCCTACTTTAGAACCTATCTTCTTGCTTCTATTTAGATTACAAAATCTAAGTTCTATTTTTAAAATGTAATTCAATTTCTTTCTTTACTAACTCTTACATAAGGAAAAGCTATCTTTTCTAAACTAACTAAGCCTTTTAATTTCTCCGGCATAGTATCTACATCATATTCTATCTCGCCTTTTTTCGAGCCTATCCTAGTAAGATTATTAGCCGGTGTGTTTGCCTCCCTATATATGTGCAGAATTGATGCATTCAGTTCTTTCATAAGTTCCAATATTATTTCTATTTCATCTTCATGTTTCCAAAGAGAGAATTTTCTTGTTACTAAATTAAATAATAGCATTGAGTCTACCTGTATTTGAATATTTTTATATTCTAATTTTTTACATACATTTAAACCTGTTTTTAATGCCATAATTTCAGACTGTAGGGCCGATTCTGCCACACTAATCGAGGTAAATGCTTTTATGACTATTCCATTAATATCTCTTATTATTCCACCTCCCCCCGCTATTCCTGTGTCCCTATTAAAACTCCCATATGTGTTTAATGAGAGTTTTCCTTCGGGGGGTCTATTCTAGCTAATGCTTTTTGCCCAATATTGTTTGATTACTTTTATATTAAGATTTCATTCCCTCTCCACTTTCTTATCTATGACTAAATTATCTAATAAAATAGGCTTAATATTTGATATGTTACTTGCTTCCTGCCTAATTTCTTGTACTATATCATTTGAATCCATTTTCTTTCCATCAAATCTACTCCTATTACGAGCTTTCCAAATGCACCATTATTACATGTGGTAAATTCTTATTAAGCCAATTTCTAGTAGGGTTACTAGAGGTTTTATTTTCCCATTTTTTGATTCTATCTATTAAACCATCCTCTCTACTACTGATTTGTTTAGATTCTTCAAGTTTCTTCCATATATCCATTGCAATTTTACCTCCCGAGAATAGATGATCCATTGATTCTTCTTCTGCAAAGCAACATTCATATCTGGACACCATTTTAATGCCCTTTTTTTCACATTGATATCCACAGGTAATGCATTAGCTATTACTTTCCATGCTAGCGAACACATTTTCTGTGGGTTCCAGACCCATTTAGATATGGGCTGCACTGATTTTTTTCCCTAATCAATTCCTTAACTAATTTTAATGTAAAATTACCTTGTGGTGTGAGGGTCCATTTCCAACCACTATTTCTTTTTGTTTTTCCAGAGTTGTCCAATTATTTGAAACCTGCTTAAGCCGTTGTTTACTTTGTTCTAAATATTTTGCCCTCATGTATTTTGCCCAAAGTCCATCATTTTCAATCAGCCTCCACCATCCTTTATAGTCCCAGGCGGTGGCCATATCATGTAAAGTAATTATTCTTAAACCTGCTTCTGCTTTCGGATAACAGATGTCTCTCCAATTTTTCCAGTGAATTTTTCGCTTCCCATCTTTTTTGCCCCATAAAAAATTTGCCATTTGTGTTTCTAATTTGTTTATTAATTTTTTCGGAGGGTATATCACAGATAAAATATTTACCAGTGTACTCGGTAACACATGCGAGATTAATGTGATCCGTCCCCCGAAGCCTAGTAAATCTTTTTTTCCAGCCCGTTATTTTCTTCCTCATTTTATCTTGAAGTGGTATTAAATATTCTTCTCTAATTCTTCCTTCATAGATTGGGTAGCCTAAGTAAGTTAAAGCTCCCTTATTTTGTGAGAAGCCAGTTATATTTTTGATTTTGTTTATTACCTTTTCTATAGCCTTTTTTGCCAGCATAAACTGGCATTTCTTTTTATTTACAAGCTATCCTATTTCTAATTCAAATAATTGTAATAACACCATTAAATTCGTAATATATCTTTTACTTGCATTTGTAAAAATTATTAGATTGTCAGCATAAGCCAGACAGCCTATTCGTGGAGTATTTTTTGGTTGTCTAAAAGGTAATATTTTCCCTTCTGACATTCTTTTATTTAAATTGAGAATAAGTAGTTCTAAAGAATATTTTATTGGCGGAAAAAAACGCTCACGGAACCCTCTCGCGGAACCCTCTCGCAAAAATTATCTTGCGGTTTTCTCTGGATTTTCTCTCTCGCGATTTATCTTGAATAAACTATTATGTGAATTTGTTGAATGAATTATTGTGCAAATTGCTTCGTGAATTGCTGATCGATATAGATTCTCTCGCGATTTTCTCTCTAACATTTTATCTCGTGTTTATCTTGAATAAACTGTTATGTGATTGGTTAAGTGAACTATCGTGCAAATTGCTTCGTGAATATATTACTAATCTAATCAAAGTAAAATATATTAGAAATTAAAATATATTTACTATCGTGTTGAATATCTAACAATATATTACTTATAAAATTACTTATATTGAATTGTTTATTAATTTATTACGATAGTAAATTACTTATATTACTATCGTGAATATAATGATAAGTAACAATAATAAATTAAATAATTTTATATTTTAATTATTATACATGTTATTCGTGAATATATTACGATAGTAAAAATTTAGCTTAGTGAATAATAATGAGTGAACTATCGTGTTTATCTTCGAGATAAACATTTCAAATTAGATAAGAGCACATATCAAATAATATCAGCAGTTTACGCAAAAAATGATAAATAATCTAGGTTGGCCTTATGGGAAGAAATGAAAGATATAACAAGTAGAAATTCACCTTGGATTATAGGAGGCGACTTTAACATAATTAGAAGCCCTCAAGAAAAGAAAGGTGGCAAACCACCGGATAAGGTAGCCATGAAACAATTTAATGACACAATAGCCATTACTAATCTAATGGAAATAGATTTCACTGGTTCGAGATATACCTGGTGCAATAATTGGAAAAAAAGAGGAGTCATCTGGGCTCGACTGGATAGGATAATGTGTAACACAAAGTGGGTCACCTCACAAGGGATTACGGGGCTTAGACACCTGAATAGAACTTGCTCTGACCATAGCCCCTTGCTTATCACGATTCAAAGAAACAAGGGTAATACGTCTAATTTTAAATTCCAAAATACGTGGGTAAAGCATGCGAGCTTCACAGGACTTGTTAGTGAGTCTTGGAAAGAGCCAGCAGAGGGAAAACCGATGCAAGTTCTATCAATTAAACTTCTGAGGCTAAAAGCTTGTTTAAAAACATGGAACAAAGAAGTTTTTGGGAAATTAAATCAGGAGCTAAAAAAACTAGAAGAAAAAGTAGCCAAGCTGGAGCAAGATTTTGACTCCATTAATAACAATGAAACTCGGGTAGAATTAAGTAAGGCTAAA
This sequence comes from Sapria himalayana, assembly GCA_029783825.1. Classification (NCBI taxonomy): domain Eukaryota; kingdom Viridiplantae; phylum Streptophyta; class Magnoliopsida; order Malpighiales; family Rafflesiaceae; genus Sapria; species Sapria himalayana. Next base: position 158,628 of record JAREIK010000120.1, on the reverse strand, counting down.
GGAGAACTGAGATTGAAATTACACATGGAAGAAATTTATTGGAAACAGCGTGCAAAAATAAAATGGTTAAAAGATGGTGATCGTAATACAAAATTTTTTTATAATATGTCTAAAATAAAATTAAAGGACTAATAAATGAAGAAGGAAAATGGGTAGAAGATGAAAAGGAAATAGGAGCTCTCTTTAAAAATTTTTTTGAAAATCAACTATGTAGTCAGTCATGTAGGACAAATAATTCTCTAATGCATGAGATTAGGGCGACCATCAAGGAAGCTCAAAACCAATTAATGGAATTAATCCCAGAAGAAGCAGAAGTTAAAGAGGCTGTCTTTAGTCTTGATAAAGATAGTGCAGCAGGACCTGATGGTTTGAATAATTATTTTTTCCAGGTAAACTGGCATACGATTAAAACTGAGCTAGTCCCCACAATAGCAAGTTTTTTTGTAGGTGCGGAAATCCCAAAATCATGGGTAAAATCTTTTATAGTATTAATTCCAAAAAAAGAGTCACCACAGAAATGTGAGGATTATAGACCAATATGTTTATGCAATGCTATTTATAAAATATTGGCAAAAATATTACAAAATAGGCTAAGCTTAATTTTACCGTCAATAATATCTCAGGAACAAACGAGCTTTGTTAAAAATAGATTAATGATTGAAAATATAAAACTTGCATCAGAAATGATGAAAGAAATAGGAGGTAAATCTAGAGGAAAAAACTTAGTGGTCAAACTGGATTTATCGAAAGCCTTCGATAGAGTGGAATGGGATACCATTTGCTTTGTGCTAAGAAGGTTCGGCTTCTCTGAGCTGACCATAGATCTAATATATAGATGCATTTCAAGTACTTGGGTAAGAGTCCTGGTAAATGGTAAGATAAGTGAGGAATTTAAACCAAATAAAAGTTTAAGGCAAGGGGATCCGTTATCCCCCCATCTTTTTGATATCTATTTAGAACTATTAATACGAAACTTGAATAAGAAAATATCCGAAGGTAAAATAATGTCATTCAGACAACAAAGGAATACACCCAGAATAGGCTATTTAGCTTACGCAAATGACCTTATAATATTTACTAATGCTAGCATAAAGTCTTTAATGAATCTTATGGATCTTCTTCAAATATTTGAAAAAGAGACAGGCCAAATGGTTAATAAAAGTAAATGTCAGTTCATGCTTGCTAAAAATGCAAAATTAAAGTTAGTAGATAAAATAAAAAATATTACAGGTTTTGCAGAAATTAAAGGGGTATTAATGTATCTAGGTTGTCCTATATATTAGGGGAGGTTGAATGAAGAATATCTAACTTACCTTCAAGACAAGCTAAGAAAGAAAATAGCATGATGGAAAGAAGAGCTTCTGGGATTTGGGGGGAGGATTATGCTGCTTTCTCACGTATTACAAAGCACACTAACACACATTTTATCAGTGATACATCCCCCTAAAAAATTTATTAAAAAACTCGAATCAGAAATGGCTAACTTCTTATGGGGTAAAAAACAAGGCAGAAATAAATTACACTAGAAGGACTGGAAAAGTATCTGTTATCCGAAAGAGGAAGTAGGTTTAGGTCCAAGACTCGGCAGCTGCCTGGGACTGTAAAAGCTGGTGGAGACTTAAATAAAGCGATAATCTTTGGGCTAAATTTATGTGGGTAAAATATTTAGATAATAAGAATAACTCTAAGAAAGTTTCGAACAGTTGGAAGTCAATGGAAAAACAAAAAGAGATAGTAGACTCACACTCTATACTAAAGAAGAGTGGCTGGAAATGGACGTTAACACCATAAGGAAACTTTTCCCTTAAGTCAGCAAAAGATTTGGTCAGAAAGAAAAAACCGGCTCAAACTCTATTTAAATGGGTATGGCAAGAAAACATCCCGCAAAAAATGCACTCTTTCACATGGAAGGCTTTAATGAATGCTATACCGGTAGATAGAAATATACAAAAGAAGGGGATAAACATGGCATCAAGATGCGAATGCTGTTCACAAGCGGTCGAAACAACTGATCATTTGCTTTCTAATGGACCCATCGCAGCAGAAATATGGAGAGAGATGTAAGGGGAAAAAAGAATATGTAAAATAGATGATGGATTAATAGATAAAGTTAAAAAATGGGAAAAAGAAAACAAGAAAAGCCCCACCAGGAAATGGCTTAATCAGAAACTGCCGCATCTAATTATTTGGTGCATATGGAAATCTCGAAACAAAAGTAAATTTGTAAATATAAGGATGAATTTAACAGAAATTATAAAAGATATTAAAAAGGACATATGTAATATATCAATAATAAAACCGATAGTAATACAGGAAATGAAACAAGAAAAGAAACTTGAGAAAGAATGAGATCTCACATATAAAGTCTTAAAACAACAATGGGCTAAATGTATATACTGGAATGCTCCGCCGGTTTGCAAACTCTCACTTAATACGGATGGGAGTTTTAGCAGGGACACTGGAATAGTAGGAGGAGGCGGGGTAATAAGAGATCATACAGGGATAGTACAGAGAGCTTTCACCAGATCTAGTAGAGTCTCCTCGGCTTTAGAATCAGAAATTAGAGCATTAAAATCAGGGTTAGAGATATGTAAGCAGATAAGCTTTAACAACATTGAAGTACACGTAGACTCAAAATTACTAGTTGAAACAGTAATCAATAAGAAAATATTATGGAGGTATGAAGAGGACCTAGAAGTAGTTCTTAGTCTTCTGGACGAACTGAAGGCCTCAATAATACATATATATATATAAGCTAATAATCTAGCGGACAGTCTATCTAAAATAGGCACCACCAGAGGAGATATTGAATATAACGAGGAAATCATGCCAAACAAACTAAAGGGAATAGCATGTTTAGATAAAATGGGAATTCCTTATATTAGAACAAATAAACAGACCACAAAGGTATGACAAAGTCTCTACTTTTTGATGGATTGAGCGGGAATTCATCATTTCAGAGAGTTTCTGTCTCACAATTAAATGGAATGGCAGGGTGGAGATTGAGTCATATTCAAAAATAAAATAAAATTTAAAGCTTAATTTAGAATTTTGAATTCAAAAAAGAAGTATACAGATTAGAATCATAAATGTCTTAACTCTGCTTTTCGGCAGAATAGTGAGTATCTTAAAGGAGGTATCTTTACTTCTCTTGAAGGAGGTTAAGAAGAATAATAGGGTATAAATGTAGGAGATCCCATTGCAGGATGTGTTAATTCTGCATTTCGGCGGAATAGTGCATAGCTAAAAATGCAAGGGTGTCAAAATAATATGTATGTATGTGGTAATTCTGTATTTATAAAAATATGTGTTGATTCTGCATTTCGGAAGAATTCGATATTCTCTTTAGAAAGTATATACTTTGACTTTCCTTGCAGGACAATTTGTATTTCTTGCAGATTGTTAAGGAGGAGAAATCGAAAATTCTGTGGAGCTTTAGTCTTATGTTGTATAAGTTTAATCAAGGATAAGGGTAATAGGGTGTCAAGATCTTGTAGGCACGTTCGTTTTTTTCTCTTTGGTTTTGTTACAGGATTGACAGTGTATAAACGAGGAAGGAAGACGGCGGGAAACCTTTTAGAAAGTATGTGAAGAGAAGAGCCAGACGCACGGGGAAGAGGAGAGATAGAGGCCCGACCTCATGGGCTGCACTATCCCCATATACTACCTCCAGATGCTGCTGCTGCTACAACTGCCTCCACACAGAGGTAGGGACCTACGTAGCTGTCGGTTGAAAACCTGCTGGTGTGGAAGCCTGTCGCTGTTTGTTGCTGTGTGTTGCTGTCTGTTGCTGTCTGTTGCTGTCTGTTGCTGTGGAAGAAGCTGTGGAAGAATTTGTCTGAACCTACCTACACATAAAATCAGGATGATGGGAGAATAAAGAAGATGCTGAGGAAGGCTGTTGCTGTCTGTTGCTGCCATAAGCACAGTCTGTTGCTCCCATGGGAGAATAAAAATCTTACAAAGTGCATACACCTATGCAGAAAGAAATCTGTTGCTACCATGAGTCCTTCCGCTGCTGAGATGAGTATACCTGACGGTGTGTAAAGTCTACCTGCTGTTCATTGTTACATAATTATGAAGAATCACAAAGAGAGCGGCTTCCGCCACAGTTAACTTAAATAAGGATAATGCTCTGTATTTTGCAACAGGGAATTGCCCTGTAAATGTATAGTCTTACAAATAGACTTCTGAGGTTGTAAAGGTTTTCCTCCGCCTACAAGTGAGGGTTATGTTTTCTTTAATAAAAGATAAAAGCCTTTTTTTAAAGCAGTTCTAAGTATATATCAAAAAGTAAGGGGGATAACGAGTCTTACTATCTTAGACTTCTTTTTGGTTTTAATTCCTCCCCTATATTTCCATTAATAATGATTCTAACTCAAACACTTGAAATACATCTATATATTAAATCAATGCATAATTCAGAAAACCCATACTTTCTCAAGACATAACAAAGAGTGTCCCATTCGACCCTATCGAAAGCTTTAGACAAATCCAACTTGATTACTAGGTTATTACCTCTTGTTTTAGTTGAAATATCTTTCATCATTTCTGATGCTAACCTTATATTTTCAATCATTAATCTATTTTTAATAAATCATGTTTGCTCTTGTGATATTATTAATGGAAAAATATTACATAATCTATTTTGTATTATTTTAGCCAAGATCTTATAAATCGCATTACATAAGCTTATCGGTCTGAAGTCTTCACATATCTGTGGAGCTTCTTTTTTGGGAATTAAAACTATAAACGAGTTTGCCCAAACTTTAGGAATATCTACTCCAGCAAAAAAAACTAGCAATTGCTGTGACTAGATCATGCTTAATAATGGGCCAATTGAGCTTAAAAAAGTAATTATTCCAGCCATCTGGTCCCGCTGCACTATCTTTATCGAGATTAAAGACTACTATTTTTACCTCTTCCTCTTCTAGGATCTTTTCCAACATTTGATTCTATTCATTTGTGATGGAAGTCCCTACTTCTTGTATTAAATGGTTCCCTTCATGAGGCATCTGACCACACACATGGGATTTAAAGAAGTCCTCAAAAAGGGGTCCAAGTTGCTTATCTTCTTCTATCCATGTTCCTTCTTTATTTTTTAATCCTTTAATTTTATTTTTCTGTGTTTTTATTTTACACATAGTATGAAAAAATTTAGTATTTTTATCACCGTCTTTTAAACATTTAATTTTTGCTCGTTGTTTCTAGTATATCTCCTCCATGTGTAATTTTAAACTCAATTCAGCTTTAGCCTTATTTAACACTTGTCTTATAGCTTTTTCATTATTATTATTATCGTATTCTTTCTCTAGTTTTCCACTTGTTCTTCTGCTTATTTTATTTTCTGATTTATATTTCCAAAAACTTCCTTATTCCAAGATTTTAAATGTTTTTTTTAGTCTGTGTAACTTAGTCATTAGGACCTGCATCGGTTTCCCCTGTGCTGGTTCTGACCATGTCTCTCTTACTAATTTTTCAAATTCTATATATTTTCCCCACATATTTTGAAATTTAAAAGTACATGTACCTCTTTTATTTATTATGAATTGTTATGAGGAGTGGAGAATGGTCTGAACAGGTTCTATTTAAAAGTCTAAGCCCTGTAGTCCCGTGTGAGGCCACCCACTTAGCATTGCACATTACCCTGTCCAGCCTGGCCCAAATTGCTCCTCTTTTTCACCAATTATTACACCAAGTGTAATTTGAACCTGTGAAGTCTATTTCCATCAAGTTGGAATTAGAGATTGCCTCATTAAATTGAGACATTGCTATTGTGTTCGGGGTTTTTCCTCCATTCTTTTCCAAGGCACTTCTTATCACATTAAAATCTCCTCCTATAATCCAAGGAGAGTTTTTCACCGCTATTTCCTGCATTTCCTTCCATAAGACTAATCTAGATTTTTTATCTTTTTTGACATAAACTACAAATATTATATCTTCTGATATATTCATGTTAAAATGCACTATCTATTCTATGTCTTTTAATATTTCAATATCTAAATAATTATGCCACATTATCCAGAGTTTACTATTTAGATTAGCAAATGAATTATTAAACCCTAATATACGACTATATTTAACAATTTGTTCTTGCTGAGTCATAGGCTCTGCAATAACAACCAATGAAATCTTATGTGTTTTAATCAATCTTTTTAATCTGTTTATTGAAGGGTTATTTTTCACCCCTCTAATGTTCCAATATATATAACTATCCATTAAAGCCTAATTTAGATTGTGATCTTGTTGTGCATTTTGACTCATATGTTTTATCTAAATATTTTCTCATATTCCTAGCACTCTTGGGTGCAATTGATTGTGGTATTTCATTATATTTTCCTTGCTTACCGAGTTGCATAGCCATTCTTTTTATGGCTACCATAGATTGATCCCTGGTAAGTTTTTTACAATTCTTCTCATGCATTGCTAAATCATCTTTCGCTTCTTCTATATTACTTTCTTCCTTTGCTTCTAATTTTCCAAATGGGGGGCAACTAAATACCTCTGATTCTTCTTCCGGGAAGTCGAGGAGGTCTTCATCTATCCAACTATAATCTTCTATTTTTTCTTTTAACACCCTTCTAAGTTTGTTTTTTTTACCTCTCTTCCTACTAGCATTCGCTTCCTCCCATCTCTCTTCCTTATTCTCCTCATTTCTTATCTCTAAGCTTGTTTCTATATTACTTTTACCCTCCTCCATATGTAAAAAATAACTCCCATTCTCCCTCCTACTCTCCTCTTCTTCATCCTCTAAAGCTTGTATTTTTCCATGTTTCGGGCCCCCTTCCTCTCTCCTTATTCATTTCTCAACTCTTCTTCTTCTACCTTCCTGCCATTGCATCTCACCTATATATTTTGTTCCCATTTTGCACACATTCATATCGTGGCCAAGTCTTTTACAGGTTAGGCAGTAAGTGGGCAAGTTTTCGGGTATGACAATTTGCCAAAACCCCTCATTATGCCCATCTTCACCTTCGCCTATCCATATTCTGCTTGGGGGTTGTGTAAGGAGGTTGCACTGCACACAGACGCGAGCCTTACTCGGTCGTGTCATTGACATAGTGGCCTCATCTCGAATCAGTGGCTTGCCCAAACAAGAAGATATAGCATAGAGGGAATGGGCGTTAAACAAATATAAAGGGAGGTTCAGGAAAGAGAACCATACCGGGGCAAGGGGTGCCTCCTCCGTTGGACTGAAGTTCTTCGTCAATTTTAGCACTCGCATGGGATAACCATTAACTTGCCAAGCTCCTCTATGCCATAAATGATAGTAGTCTTCGTTCGAAAAAATCTACAAAAAAACATGCTTCGCATCATAATCTGCCAGCTTAACCTTACCCGTGAGCTTTAGAGAGGAGATAAATTGAAGATTGTCACTCGGGCGAGGCCTGCCATGAGAAAATATCCCGATGAGCATTTGTTCATAAGGCGCCTGTAACTTCCTCATCTCTTCGGTTGAAAATATGATAACGGGACTCCCGGTTTTTTCCCAGATGAGCGTGAAGGAGGCACGGGCTCCTTTGTTATCAAGGCAAAAGACTTATTTTTTAAAAATAAGTCATTTTGCTCCATTTTCAGCTTGAGAGGTGCTTGATTTGAGCAAAATGCTAATTTTCTCTCTCTAGAAAGTGGGATTTTCTCTCTCTATAAGTTGAGAGCATTTTTTGAAAAAAGTGCAAATCGAATTTAGTAATGTGCTTATTTATTTATTTATTTATTTATCTATCTATCTATCTGTGTCTCTATTTATCTATCTGTCAATCTTTCTATCTATCTATCTATGTATCTATCTATCTGTTTATCTATCTGTTTGTCTATCTATCTATCAATATATCTATAAATCTATAGACTAATCTTTCTATCTTTCTATATATCAATCTATCTAATAATCTGTCTATAAATTTGTTTATCAATTTATATATTATTGTGTCTATCTAACTATTAATCTATGTTTGTTTGTCTATGTCTCCATATCTATGTTGCTATATGTCTGTCTATCTATATATCTATCTATCTAGTTTTCTGTCAGTTTATCTACCTATATATATGTCTATCAATCTATTTGACTTTTTATCTATCAAACTATATGTATGTTTGTCAATCAATCTGTTTTTGTATCTATCTATATATTTGTCTATGTATCAATCTATTTGTCTATCTATCTATTTTTATATCTATCTGTTTATATATCTATCTATATATCTATCTATCTATAAGTCTATCTATCTAACTTTCTATCTATCTGTTTATCTATCTGTCTATCTATCTTTCTATCTATCTATCTATCTAATTATTTGTTTATACATCTGTCTATATATTTGTCTATCTATCTATCTATCTATTTTTCTATCTATTTATCTATCTATATGTTTATATATATATATCGATATATATGTCTTTTTATCTATATGTCTATGTATTTATTTATTTATCTATGTATCTATATGTCTATCTATTTGATTTATGTCTATATATCTGTCTGTCTAATTATATATCTTTCTTTTTATCTATCTATCTTTCTTTCTATATATTTGTTATTCTTTATGTTTATTATTTGACTATCTATCTATTTATCTGTCTGTCTTTATATCGATCTGTCTATCTAACTCTCTATCTAACTTTCTTTCTATTTGTTTATTTATTTATGTATATATATGTCTAACTATTTGATTTATGTTTATATATATTTCTATCTATTTATATATCTTTCTTTTTATCAATCTTTCTTTCTTTCTATATAATTGTCATTCTTTCTGTTTATTATTTGAATATCTATCTATCAATTTATCTGTTTCTCTTTATATCGATCTGTCAATCTAAATTTCTATCTAGCATTTTGTCTATCTATCTATCTGTCTATCAATCTATCTATTTATGTATCAATTTATCTATCTGCATTTCAATTTGTCAATATATTTCTCTATAATTCTATGTGTCAATCTGTCTGTCTTTATAATTGCCTATATATCTATCTATCTATATATTTATCTATCTAGCTGTATATATATGTATCTATTCATCTATATATATATCTATCTATCTATCTATATATTTTTATATATCTATCCATTTATCAATCTATATGTCTATCTACCAGCCTCTCTATCAATCATTCAATAAATTTATCTATCTATCAATCAATATTTTCTATCTTACATTCTATGTATCTGTGTATTATATCTATCTATCAATTTGTTGATCTATCTATCTATCTATCTATTTGTCTAATACTCTATCTATCTATCTATTTATCTATCTTTCTAACAACTAATCTATCTATATATCTATCTTTCTTTCTTTCTATCAATTTGTATTTTAGCCTATTTATCAAACAATTTATCTATCTATTTATCAATATATCTTTCATCCTCTCTATCAATCTATCTACCTATATGTCTATCAATCTATTTATATATTTGTCTTTCTATTTGTCTATCTATCTATCATTCAATCTATCTGTCTATCTATCTTTCTTTCTTTCAATCTATCTATCTATTTATCTATCTATCTACCTTTCTATCTATTTGTCTATCTATCTGTATATTTGTATGTGATATGTTTGTCTATCTATTTGTGTATATATTTGTCTATATGTCTATCTATTTGTATGTTTATATATCTATTTATATGTCTATCTATATGTCAGTCTATTTAAGTATCTATATGTTTGTCTATCTGTCTATCTGTCTATCTGTCTATCTATCTAATTATCTTTCTATCTATTTGAATATTTGTCTATCTATCTGTATGTTTATCTATCTGTCTATCTATTTGTCTATCTATATGTCTATCTATATGTCTATCTATCTGTCTATCAATCTATATGTCTGTCTATATATATATATATATATATATATATATATATATATATCTATCTATCTATCTATCTATTTATTTATCTATCTATCTATTTTTCTATCTATCTCTCTTTCAATCTAATTATATGTCAATATGTCTATCTATCTATGTATGAATGTATCTATCTATCTGTATATCAGTATATCTTTCTATATCTCTATCTATTTGTATATATATCTATCTTTCTATATGTTGATCAATATGTTTATCTATCTAACTATATATCAATCTATTTATTTGTTAGTCTATCTATCTATCTTTCTTTCTATCTATATATTTATATATTTATCTATCTGGCTATGTGTATTTTTATCTATCTGTTTATCTATCTAAATCTCTATCTATCTATCTATTTATCTATCTATCTATCTATCTTTATATTTATCTATATATTTATTTGTCTATCTTTTTGTAAATCTATCTATCTATCTATCTATCTATCTTTCTATTTATCAATCAATATATCTATCTATCTATGTATCTGTATATCTATCTATGTTAATCTCTATCTATCTTTTTGTCTATCTATATGTATATTTATCTATTTGTCAATCTTTCTATCTATCCATCTATCTATATGTCTGTCTATTTATTTGTCAATTTATTTTTCTATCTATCAGTCTATCTATTTATCTATCTATTTGTCTATCTATATGTCTATCTATCTATCTTTCTATTTTTCTATCTATTTGTCTATCTATAGGTATATCTATTTCCGTATCTATCTATTTATCTATGTGTTTATGTATATGTATATCAATTTGTCTATCTATATATCTATCTATCTATCTTTTTATCTTTCTATTTATCTATCTATTTTTTTATCTATCAATCTATCTATATATTTATCAATCGTTATAAATATCTATCCATCAATCTATCTTTTAGTCTATCTATCTTTCTAACTATCTATCTATCTATCGATCTATCTATCTCTAACTATCTATCTATTTATCTTTCTGTAAATGAATCTGTCTATCAATCTATCTATCTATATATCTATCAGTCTATTTATCTATCTGTTTGACTATCTATATGTTTATGTATCTTTCTATATATATCTATCTTTCTTTATATTTGTCTATTTATCTATCTATCTATCTATCTATCTTTTAATCTTTCTATCAATCTGTATATTAATTTTCTATCAATCTATCTTTTAATATGCCTAATAATCTATCTATCAATCTTTCTATATTTATGTCTATCTATCTGTCTAACTATCTATCTATATATCTATCTCTATATCTAATTATCTATTTTATTATCTATCTATCTATATATCTTTATATCTATTATCTTTCGATATATCTATCTATTTATCTATCTCTCTGTCTATCTATCTATCTATATATTTGTCTATGTATGTGTTTATCTATATGTCAATATATTTGCATGGCTATCTTTCTATCTACCTATATGTCTATTTATTTTTTTATCTATCTTTTTCTTTATCTATCAATATGTCTATCTATCTGTCTCTCTGTATGTTTGTCTATATAACTATGTATCAGTCTTTCTGTCTATCTATCTATTTGTCTATTTGTATGTCTATCAATCAATCAATCAATCTATCTGTCTATCTGTCTATCTATCTATCTGTCTGTCTGTCTATCTAGTTGTCTGTATACTTGTTTAGAATCTGTCTATCTTTCTATCTATCTATCTCTTTATCTTTTAATTAATCTATTTACCTATCTACCTATTTATTTGTCTATCAATCTATTTGTCTACTATTTGTCGATATTTCTATCTATCTGTCTATTTATTTGTCTATCTATCTATATAATTACTTATCCTACTATATTTCTATATAACTGTCTATCTATCTGTCAATCTTTCTATATATATATATCTATTAATCTATCTAATTATTATTCTATTTAAATATTTATCTATCTTTTTGTATATCTGTCTGTCTAAATATCTACCATTTTGTCTTTCTATCTGTCTAAATATCTATCTATCTTTTTGTCTATAAATATATATATATATATATATATATATTTATTTATTTATTTATTTATTTATTTATTTATTTCTATTTGTCTGTCTATCTATCAGTCTATTTATTTTTCTATATTTCAATATTTAAGATTATCTATTTGTTTATGTATATGTATATCGATATATCAAAATACATTGCCTACTGGACTTTTTGCATATATAACTGATTGACTTAGTGTCTATTTCTCTATATATATATTTGTCTATCTATTTATCTATCTATCTATCTTTCTTTCTCTATTTATATCTTTCTATCTATTTGTCTATCTATATGTATATCTTTTTTCATATCTATCTGTGAGTGTGTATATAAATATATATAAATATATATATATCTATTTGACTATATATATTTATATCTATCTATCAATCTATTTATCTATCTTTTTGGTTATCAATTTATCTATATACTAATTATCTATTTTACAATCTATCTATATATCTATCAATTTATCTATCTATTTATCTATCTATGTGTGTGTGTGTGTATTTGTCTGACTATCTGTCAGTTTATCTTTTTCTCAATCTACCTATCTATCTATCTATCTATGTATATATATTTCAATCTATCTATCTATGAATCTTGTTATAAATCTTTCTATAAATTTGTCTATCTATATATCTATCTGCTTATTTATCTATCTATTTTTATATCTATCTATGTATGTGTATATCTATTTGTCTATCTATATATATATATATCTTTCTAAATAATATGTATATCTATTTTTCGATCGATTTGTCTTTCTATTTATTTATATATGTATTTGTCTCTCTATAAATCAATCTTTCAATCTATCTTTAAATCATTATTTATATCTTTTTATCTATCTATCTTTTTGTCTATCTATATATCTATGTATCTATCAATCAATCTAACTATATATATATCTATATCTATTTATTTTTGTTTATCTATCCATCTATATGTCTATATATGTGTGTTTATATATATATATATCTATCTATCTATTTGTCTATCTATTCGTATATCTATCTTTCTATCTAAAAGTATATCTATTTTTCTATCGATCTATGTGTATATTTGTCTATCCATCTATCTATTAGTCTTTCTGTCTATCGATCTATGTGTATATTTGTCTATCTATCTATCAGTCTTTCTGTCTATCTATATGTTTGTCTTTCTGTCTATCTATCTATCTATCTGTGTGTGTGTCTGTCTGTCTATCTATCTAACTATCTATCTGTATGTCTATATGTCTGTCTAGTTGTCGGTATACTTGTTTAGAATATGTCTATCTTTCTGTCTTTCTTTCAATTTGTCTGTCTATCTTTTAATTAATCTATCTATCTAACTATCTATTTGTATGTTGATTTATTTGTCTACTATTTGTCTATATTTTTATCTATCTGTCTATCTATATGCCTATATATCTATATAATTATTTGCCTTATTATCTTTCTATCTAACTGTCTATATATCTTTATATCAATCAATCAATCTAACTATCATTCTATTTAAATATTTATCTATCTTTTTGTGTTTCTATTTGTCTAAATATCTATCTACCATTTTGTCTATTTATATGTCTAAATATATATCTATCTTTTTGTATGTCAATTTATTTGTCTACTATTTGTCTATATTTTTATCTATCTGTCTATCTATTTGCCTATATATCTATATAATTATTTGCCTTATTATCTTTCTAACTCTCTATCTTTATATATATATATATATATATATATATATATATATATATATATCTCTCTCTCTCTCTCTCTCTCTATATCTATCAATCTATCTAACTATCATTCTATTTAAATATTTATCTATCTTTTTGTGTAATCATTTGTCTAAATATCTATCTACCATTTTGTCTATTTATATGTCTAAATATCTATCTTTTTGTATATCTATCTGTATATATATATATTTATTTGTCTGTATATCTATCAGTCTATTTATTTGTTTATCTTTCTTTCAATATATAAGATTATCTATTTTTCTATGTATAAGTACAGAGATTTATGTATATATATTGCCTACTAGACTTATTGCCTACATAAATTATTGACTTAGTGTCAATTTCTCTATATGTGTGTCGATCTATCTATTTGTCTATTTGTCTATATAATTGTCGATCAATTTGTCTATTTATTTATTTATATTTCTCTCTTTATCTCTGTCAATCTATTTGTCTATCTATATGTATATCGATTTTCATATATATATATATATATATATATATATATATATATATATATATATATCCATATATATCTATATATCTATATATCTATATATCTATATATCTATATATCTATATATCTATATATCTATCTATTTGACTATCTATATTTATATCTATTTATCAATCTATTTATCTATTTATGTATGTATATATATATATATATATATATGTATTTCTATCTAACTATGAATTTATCTATTTTTCAATCTATATATCTATTTATCAATCAATCAATCTATCTGTCTATATATCTTTCAATCTATCTATCTATGAGTCTTGTTATAAATTTATTTATAGAGTTGTCTATCTATCTATCTATATATCTATCTGCATGTTTATCTATCTATTTTTATATCTATCTAGATATCTATCTATCTAAATGATATTTCTATATATTTGTCAATCTATCTTTCTTTCTATTTATCTATCTATCTATCATTTGTATATCTTTCTGTCTCTATAAATCAATCGATCAATTTATCTTTAAATATATATTTATATTTATCTATCTACCTATTTGTCTATATATATATATATATATATCAATCTATCTATCTATCAATCAATCTAACTGTCAATATATATATATATATATATATATATATATATATATCTAAATATTTTTCTCTATCTATCTATTTGTATATCTATTATTATATCTATCTTTCTATCTAAAAGTATATCTATTATTATATCTATCTTTCTATCTAAAAGTATATTTATTTTTCTATCTATCTATTTTTCTATCTATCTATATATATATCTATCTAACTCTCTATCTATATGTCTTTCTATGTGTCTATCTATCTATCTATCTATCCTTCTATCTATCTATCTATCTATCCTTCTATCTATCTATCTATCTATTTATCTATATTACTATATATATATATATATATATATATATATATCTATCTATCTATTTGTTAGTCTATTTATTTATATGTATATCAATCTGTCTATCTATCTGTCTCTCTATATGTTTATCTATGTATCTATTTATCTACATATCTATCTGTCTAGCAATCTATCTATCATCTATCTAACAATTTATCTATCTATTTGTCTATATATCTTTCTAACTATATGTCTATCTATCTATCTATATGTATATCTATCTATCTATATCTCTTACTATCTATGTGTTTATCTATCTTTCTATCTATCTATATTTCTATCTATCTATCAATTTATCTATTGATCTATATATCAATATATTTGTCTATATATATATATATATATGTATATATATATATATATGTGTGTGTGTGTCTATATATTTCTCTATCTATCTTTTTATTTGTATATCTATTTTTCTTTCTTTCTTTCTTTTTATATATCTATCTATTTATCTATTTTTCATCTATCTATCTGTCTATTTGTATATCTATCTAACTATCTAACTATCTATCTATTTATCTATATAGTTATCTATCTATCTTTCTATTAGTCTATTTATCTCACTATATATCTGTCAATCTATCTATCTATCTATCATTCATTCTTTCTTTCTATCTATTTGTATTTCTATCGATCTATCTTCTATCAATCAATTTATTTTTATGTCCATCTATATGTATATATAAATGCCTATCAATTTTCTATTAATCTAAAAATATTTCTATCTATCTATTTGTCTATCACTTTGACTATCGATTTATCTATCTATCTATCTATCTGCCTATCTATTTATCTATATGTCTATCTTTATGTGTATCTAACTGTATATGTATCTATTTATCTATTTATCTATTTATATATCTATCTATCTATCTTTTATTCTATATGTATATATCTCTGTCTATCTATTTGTCTATCTAGATGCATATATTCCTATCTAACTATTTGCCTATTTATCTATCTATCTATCTGTCTGTCTATTTATTTCTCTACCAATTTGTGTATATTTCTATATCTATCTCTCTATATGTTTATCTTTCTATTTTACTATCTATTTTTATATCTATTTGTCTATCTATTTATCTATCTATTAGTCTATCAATCTATCTATCTATTTTTCCATCTATCGATCTATCAATCTATTTATAATTCTATCTATATATCTATCTGTTTGTCTATCAATATACCAATCTATCAATCTATCTATCAATCAATCTATTTATTTATCTATCTGTCTATGTGTCTAGATATGTATATGTCGATCTATTTACCTTTCTTTATGTCTATCTATCTATATATTTCTTTATCTATTGTTATATCTATCTATCTATATGTCAATCTATTTGTTTATCTATTTATCTATCTAACTATGTATATAACAATCAATCAATCTGTCTCTCTATCTATATATCTGTCTGTATATTTGTCTATCTGTCTGTATATTTGTATATCTATATGTGTGTCTATTTGTATTTTAATATATTTTTCATTCTACTTGACTTTCAATTTATTTATATATCTGACTATCTATCTTTCTATATGTATGTCTATCTGTTTGACTATATGTGTGTCTATCTGCCTATCTATTTATCTATCTATTTATCAATTTATCTATCTGTCTATCTATCTGTCAATCTATGTATCTATCTAACTAACTAACTATCTATCTATATATCTATCTATTTTATATCTATATATCTTTCTATCTATTTGTCTATGTATCTGTCAATCTATCAATAAATCAATCTATCTATTACTCTATTTATCTATCTTTGTATTCATTTATCTATATATCTATCTAATAATTTGTCTATCTATTTGTTTATCTTTATGTAAATCTATCTATCTTTCTATCTACATAACTATCTATCTATCTCTCTATCTATCAATCTATTTATCTGTCTTTCTATGTGTTTATCTATATATCTATCTGTCTGTCTATATGTCTATCTATCTATCTATTAATATATATATATATATATATCTATCTATCTGTCTATCTATTTGTCTATCTATTTGTCTATATATCTATCTATATGTCAATATATCATCTATCAATGTATTTATATATTTGTAGAGCAATTTATCTATCTTTTTATCTATCTGTCTGTATAACTATATGTCTATATATCTATCTATCTATCTATATATCTATCCATCCATCTATCTGTCTGTCTATATATCTGTCTATCTATTTGTTTATCTATTTCTCTGTGTATCTATAAATATATATGTCAATCTTATGTCAATCTATTTGTCTATCTCTTTGACTATCTATCTATCTATATATCTATCTATCTATCTATCTATCTATATATCTATCTGTATATATATTTGTGTATCAATTTGTCTATTTATCTCTTTATCTATCTATTTATTTATTATATCTTTCTATCTATCTATTTTTTATCTATATGTCATCTTTTTGTCTAACTATTTTTTTATCTATATATCTATTTATGTATCGGGCTATTTATTTGTATATCAATTTGTCTATATAGATTCTATCTCTCTCTATATGTTTATCTTTCTATTTGACTATCTATTTTTATATCTATTTTGTATATATTTGTCGATCTTTTTTGTCTATCTATTTTTCTATCTATCTATCTATGCTTCGATCTATGAATCTATCTATCTATCAATATAAATATCTTTATATCTTTCTGTCTAACTATCTATTTTTCTATCTATTGATGTGTCTATCTATCTATCGAACCTTATATCTATTTTTCTATCTATGTATCTGTCTATCTATCTATCTACCTATTTATCTGTCTATTTATCTTTTTGTCTATCTTTCTTTCAATTTATCTATCTTTTTATCAATCTATCTTTTTGTCTATCATCTATATGTCTATCTACATGTCTATCTATCTATCTATCCAATCTTCTATCTGTTTGTCTATCTATTTACTTGACTATCTATCTATTTATCTATCTATCTATCTCTGTATCAATCTATCTATCAATCTATAATCAATCTATCTATTAATTTGTCTATCAATATGTGTGTAAATCTATCTATAAAATTGTATATCAATCTATCTGTCTATCTATTAATATATATATATATATATATATATATATATCTTTGTATTTGTCTAACTATCTATCTGTTTATCTGTTTATCTATTTATCTGTTTATCTATCTATCTATTAATCTATCTTTCTTTCTTTCAATTCTTACTATCTATCTTTATATCTATTTGCATGTCTATCAATCTCTATAACTATCCCTCTATTAATTTGTCTATCAATATATCTATCTATCTATCTATATTTCTATCTATCTAACTATCTCTTTATCAATTGTCTATATATGTAATTATCTATCTCTCTGTCTATCTATCTATCTATCTATCTTTCTATTTATCTATTTATATCTTTATATATATATCTTTTTATCACACTATCTATCTATCTTTCTATCAAATCTCTCTATCAATCTATCTATCAATTTATCTATTAATCTATCTATCAATCTCACTACAAAAAAATCACTTATAGCTAGAGAAAATTTCTTTAACTATTAGGGCTTATTCCATCTCTGAAATAGAATAATGACAGATTATCGATAAAAATAATTACCAAATTAAAAGTGCTCGTTACATATTATTAATGAGAAAGAAAAGTTTCTAGCAAATCTTTCAACAACAAAAATTCCCTAGCTAATTATATTTTTCCCATGCTAATTTTGATCGTAATTAAGAGTAGTAATTAATATTTTTTGACTCAATATATACTAAAAATTCCCTAGCTAAATTAGCGAGGTAAAAATCCCTTGCTATTTTCATTCCAAACTTATTTTCATAATTTTATTTTTTTACAAAAAAATTGATTACATTTTTTAAAATTTTATTTTAAATTTAATAAAAACATATACTATAAAGCATTTTTTATAATTAACAAAAACCAAAAATAATTTAGAAATAATTATGATACAAAAGTTACATGGTTAAAAAAACAATACATAGGTTTATAATCTTTTAAAACTAAATCATCATATTCATAATTAGCTGGTACATTTGTGCTAGGCTCTCCTACGTCGATACACTACTAGAACTCGGTGTGCTATCTGTCTCATCAAAAATTCTAACTGTGATTCTTTATAGGTCATTTACTATTGCATTACTTTTTTTATTTCTTTCATCTCATCATTCACTTCTTTCATTTCTTATATTTCCTCCTTCAAAAAAGTTATCTAAAGATTCATAGAACCCTCAACTATTTGAGAAGCAGCTGTCATACGTTGCTCCACGGGTTCCTGTGATAAAATAGAAAATAAAAAAACTATTCTAGATAAAAATAAATTAAATATAATGTTTTTCCTTACACACTTAACTTTAAACATTTATTATAGTAGTATAATAGTGATGGAACCACCAAAGTAGTGGCCACTTTCATAACAACTATATAGTTTTTACTCGCTTGATTCTTCATGGAAAATCACTCTCTTTGATACATATAAAAAAAGAACCCAATGAACACAACCCACATGTTGCACACACTACACCATGGCTGTATCAAACATACACATGGTGCACATCCAGTACATCAACCACAAATCCATGTTCACTACACCATACACACACTGTGCACTTCAAAATGGTTATGCACCATGGCTGCGTGTCCACGGCACCACATCTCATGGCATCACTGCCCAATGGACCATGCACCCACTAATACTAAGCAACATGCCAGCACATGTGCATCACACATCATCACTGGCATTGGCGTGTAGTGTGCCATGGCGCATGTGCCATCTAGGTAGTTATGAAATGATGTTGCAGACAATCACTATTTCAAAAGGATCAAAAGTAATTAATCAAATTATTTCAGCCTTTTTGTCTCCCACAATGGTTCAATATTCCATGGTTATATAATGAGCATGGAAGTGAGACTAATTAATAAAAATAAACCTTTAGTAAAATACAATTAATGGGAACAAAAATATTCTTAAAAATATAATTATTTATTTTATGAACATTCTATAATTTTTTACACATCACATTTGCAATGGGATAAAAATAAATCAACATTCTACAATTATTATTCCTTTTAAGATGTGATATTGAAAAAAGATGGGGTCATCCTCACCACTAACTACTGCTTTAAAAAAAATATGCTTTTACTAGTTAAATGAAATCACAAATATTTGGCTTACCAGCAGGAAATGTAGCATCACTTTGAATGAGAAGAGGGGGCATGGCACATATAGAATGGGCAACAGTAATTTGATAATGATATATTAACAGTTAACCACCTATTAATAAAGGGTGAACAAGAACAAATGAGCCACAAAAAAATTTAAAAATAACAACGGACATATTAATTCAAATTATGTATCTTACATTCAAAGTAGCAAGCAACATATACAAGCTATATGAGCAATGAGAGAATAGAAAAATAAGTCTATATAATGCAACACTAATGGTGAATGAAGTATGAGCAATCAAATTCAAGTAAAATTAGTTCCTTACTACAATAATAATATCGTTTTTTGTTGTATTTTTCTATCCACTCTCTTCGCTTTCTTTCTTTCTCCCCAATGCACGCAAAGCCCTATTGGGTTCCTATAAGTTTTGACATCAAGCTTACATGATGTCAGAGCATCAATAAAGGCAATGTAAGAGTTGTGCAAAGTGTTAGGGTGGGGCACACAATCTACAAGTGCCAATAAGTGTTTTTGCCAGTGATATTGAATCAATTTCAAGAAGCTTTTTGCAAAATCATTTTATTCTTTCAAAAAAGAGATTTTTGTTCGCCAAAATTAAAATAATTATTTTTTATGTAGACAATTTTTTTAAAAAATAAAACTACTCAGAAATTCAATAGTATTTATGTTTTTATTTAATATTCATCATAATTACTATTATACATTTAACATTATTAAGAAAACATCATTTCAACATTTAAAAAAAAAAATAGTGCAACAATTTTCATCATGAGTTACAATATATAAATACATACGTAGATATCATCATAATAGTCATACAAAACAATAGGTATGAGTCTTCCAAAAGATTAAAAGACTTGATAATCACAATCTAAATATATTAGACAAAAATATCATAATTGATTCTTTAATAAATAGGAGAATCATAATAAATTTTTTAAATAGCTTCATGTAACCCAAATAAATATCACTTATATCATTCATATAGTTAATTAACTTTAGATTATCTCAAATATATTCATATGGACACAATTTTTGGAATTCTCAAATATGAAAATACAATTCCAAAATTGTTATTATAAGATTTTTGCAATCTATTATAATTTCTCACAAATAATATGTATATCAACTAGACATGAGAAACACATTTCTCTATGATAATCTTAAGAATAAGATATATATGCAACAACCATCTTGTTTTACTATTCCAATGAATCAATGTATGATGAGTAGATTGTATAAATCTTATATACCAATACGAAACTTAGAATATAAGTATTTCAGTGTTTCAATATTTTATAAATGCTATAATAAAGTATCACTCATGTCAAACACTACAATAAAATATCAATTTAGCAAGGAAAATTTAGCTAGGAAAATTTAGCTTGGAAACAATCCCTAGCTAAATTACGAGGGATTAAGTTGGGAATAGCAAGGGATTTTTGATTTTATATTGAACTAAAAATTTGTGATGGATTAGCGACGTAATTGGTCGACTGAAAATTTCCATCACTATTTTTTTCTTAAATTTATGTACAATGAAAAGTGATAAATTTAACGATGGATTTAGTTATGGATTTTTTCTAGCTAATTAGATCCATACAACATTCATTGCTAATATGTTCATAAATTCCACTCAAGAAAAGCCAAGAATTTAGCGATAAATTTAGCGACATATTTTTACTAGCTAAATAGATCCAGACATAATTCATCACTAATATGTTCATAAATTCCACGTAAATAGAAGTAGAGAATTTAGTGATGGGTTTTCCCTAGCTAATTAGATCAAGACAAAATCAATCACTAACTAATTATTTACATTTTTTTTACAATTTTATATTTTATTACAAGTGATTATTCTTTAAATTTTAATTTTCACATAATATATCCATTTAGTTAAGGATTTTTCCCTAACTATTTAGGCTAAGGATAATTTTCATCACTAATATTTAATGATTTAATTTCTTTTAATATTTTATTTAATTTTGTATATTAAAGGTACATATGCCATTGTCTATAGATCAATGATCCTTGTAAGACACATTCTCCTCATATAATTATAAAAATATGTTATTATAAATAAATAATTTAAATATATATATATATATATATATATATATAATTAATATTAATAAACACTACAATAACTATTAATAAAGACTACAATAACTATTAATAAAGACTACAATAACATTAAATAATTAATTCTATATTTATTAAAATTTTTAAAGATATTTTAAAAAATAAATGAACATACATTAAAATTTTTACTAAAAAAAAGATTAAATTATTTATTGTATGATAAAATATAATATATTAAATGTTGTATCGAAACATACTCAACCCAGCATTTTCGAGTTCCCCGTCATAAAGAAAACATCATCTCTCCCTTAATAGAAATATTATATTAAAAAAATAACTTAATTCTTAATGCTATTAAGTACTATTAAGTATTAAGCTGAAAAAAAGTTCTATTAAGCATAAAGTAAAAAAAAAACAAAATGTCCCCTTGAAGTTATATATATATATATATTGTATAATAAATGTTTTGATAATTTAAAATCAAAACCTTAATGGAATTTAAAAACCTAATAAAACTTAATAAACTTAATAGTTAGAGATTGTAACTAGTCTTTAACTTAATAAACTTAATAAACTCTAAGTCTCTCTATTGGCCTCTTTCTCTCTCTCAACTCCAGTGTGGAGGGATCCTTGCTACTATAAAACCATAAAACCCATTAGTCTTTAATGATTCATCTTTCATGGTAAAAAGTGGCCTCATTGAAGAGATCCGATAAAGTCATCAGGTTGGCCATTCTTCCATGTTTTTTTATTCATAATCCAATAATCAACTCTGTGAAAAAAAATTCACGACTATGTTCGATGTCATTGAGTAAATTCATGAATCAAGATCAATCCATGAGTACATTATGTAGCCAACTGGTACTTTATTAGTAATGTAGGCATGTTGCTTGTTTTGACTCCACTTTAGAAACATGGGGAAATCATTAGTAATCTAAAACCTAATTCTCACAAAAGAGGTCCATCACTAATAATTCTCCCTGTAGATATTCTTGTGGAGTTCTTGCAATCTTGAAATTGCGTGGAATATTCCTGCTGAACATTAATTCATATTTTTTAAATATTTTCCCACCACTCTATATACAATTATCATTAAAGACTAATGAATAAATGAATCCGTAATCTCATTTATTTTATCATTTACTATAAGAATCAAGACATAAGAGAGATATTTCACATGAAAAAAGTTTTCAACTAATAATAATTCATTTTTTATGCTTAAACAATATACAACATTATGTTTAATTATATGTGTCTAACTAAATATATATATTTGTATAATTATAACACTCTATATAATTAAATATAACTATATTTGTAACTAAGTATACATATATGTATACATATATGTAAACCAATATATTAGTTTATAACTTTGTAATATTTATGTATAACTATTTGTATGAATATATATATATATATATATATATATATATGTATATATATATATATATATAACTATATGTTTAACTATATAAAAATATTTATAACTATATATAATATATGTATAATAACATATAACTATAAATAATTGTATCTTACTATATGTAAAACTATAAATGCTTTATACATAACTATATTTAGATCAAGTAATAAGCCAACAATGTACATCATGATATATCTTATCAAATAAAATATATATTATTTATTTTCTCTGCGAAAGAGTTGTCATACTTTTTGAGTATTTGATCTTAATACTAAAAAAAATCTCAGATATTTCAAATAATGTTTGAAACTTGATTTATAGATTTTAGTTTAGATATATAAAACTGATTATCTCATGTAATTAGATCATTATCATCATATACAATTAGTTACACATGCTAATATCTTGATCATCTTAAAAAAATAGAAAATTTTGACATATTTCTATGACAAAATATAGTAAATATTGAGTAAAATGGTTAAATCATTTCTTGGGAGACTGCTTGAAGCTATAAATTGCCTTTCATATTCTATATATCATATATGTGTTCTCTGCTTCCAGGAACAATAAATCCTAACGACTACTACATAAGCATTTTTTATATAAATTATTATAAAGGAATGTATTCTTTATATCTAACTAATACATATTTTATATATGTGGTGAGAAATATAAAGTAATAACTTATTATTGGTCATGTTAATCATATAAAATAATGTGTTCCAAAAATCAATTTTATAAGGCTATGTAAAATCATTTTTTACCAACATAGTCTTGTCGATCGATCTTTTCCCTCGGTCCCTCTTTATTATATGCATTTGTCTATAATCTAATTAGAATGTCAGACTCATTATTCTAAACTGGATCAACTGATATGATATGAAACTCATTTAAAATAGATTTTGAATGTATCCATTTAGTATATACATCTTTGGATTGAGATCATCAAGTCTTTTAATGCTCATTTCTATCTCTCTCTCTCTTGGTAAGATTTAAAAGTCGTGTCTAGTGGATCATGATTACTTTAGAAGTTCTTATTTTGTATGTATATATTAGAGGTCATTATCTTGATGTGATGACAAGTATCTTTGTCAAAGGACAATATGTCGTGTATTTGAGATGTATTAGACGGAGCTTTTATTGATTTTTGAAAGAATATAATTGAGATATCAATATCTCATAAATCTTGCACTAAGCAAGGGTCTTGTATTTTGAGTACAACCTCCAATGATATTATTGAATAATGCTTTTCTTGTAGTTCTTATTTTTAGGAGTGAACATTATGTTAAGTATTCATCATTTAAGCATTTTTTTTTATTTTGAGGATACTAGAAAATTTATCAAACATCTAGCAATAATATTCTTTTACAAATTATAATTGGTCAGAGAAAAACAAATATCCAATTGTAATATTTTAATAATTTAGTACTCCTAAATATTTTAAGAGTATGATAATGATGTGCTTTCATTAATATTTTCCCTCTAGGTAAGTTCATGTTGGTCCATATTTTCTCTTGATTTACGTTGATATCCAAAATCAAGGCCTCACTAATAAAATTATAATTTTTTAGGCTATGTCTTCCATCTGGTTATGAGTATGGTTTTTTATTGATGATGCAATTTCAAACATTCATATGTTAAAATTTAATCATTTAGTTTAGCTTGTTTATATGTGTGTGTGTGTGTGTGTGTGTGTGTGTGTGTGTGTGTGTATCCATGTATGTATGTATGTATGTATTAAATTTTCATCCTGTAAAATTCAGTTGCAAATTTTGTGTGCCTTGTGTTTTTAGGTTCGACATAATTTCGAACAAACAAAGATATTTTTGTAGCCTTGGTTCTAAGGTGTTGTTCCATTTTTTATGCTTATGATAGACTATCTAGCTGTTTGATGTTCATGCTTCATAATGGGTGTTTATGCTCTACTTTATGTAAATACTTGTAGATGGAAGATAAAAAGGAGGTCATATATGTATGTATGCATCCATGTATGTATTTATCCATGTGTGTGTGTGTGTGTGTTAAACTTTCATCCTGTAAAATCTAGTTACAAATTTCTTGTGTTTTCCAGGTTCAACGCAATTTCGAACAAACAAAGATGATTTTTGTAGCTCTGGTTAAGGTATTTGTTCCTTTTTTAATGCTTATGATAGACTATCTAGCTGTTTGATATTCATGCTTCATTATGAATATTTATGCTCTACTTTATGTAAATACTTGTAGAGGGAAGAGAAAAAAGGCATATATGTATGTATGTATCCATATATGTATGTATGTATTGAACTTTCATCATGTAAAATATAGTTGTTAATTTCTTGTGCCTTATATTTTCAGGTTCAACGCAATTTTGATTGTTTATGCTTATAACAGAATATATAGCTGTTTGATGTTCATGCTTTATATTAGGTGCTTACACTCTAATTTATGTAAATACTTGTACATATATACCAGTATATATGTATTTGTACACATATACATATATACTGGTATATATGTACAAGTATTTACTAGTTTTTGTGTATATGTACATATATACTGGTATATATGTACGTACATATATACCAGTATATACACTTCAGTATATGTACATATTTATATGTACATATAAATACTCAATATATGTACATATATAAAATATAGTATATGTACATATTTATATGTACATATAAATACTCAATATATGTACATATATAAAATATAGTATATGTACATTTACACTGCAGTGAATATGTATACACTGGTATATATGTACAACTATTTACCAGTATATATGTACATACTTCTACATATACACTACAATGTATATGTACATACTTGTACATATATATTGCAGTGTATATGTATACACTAGTATATATGTACATATACACTATAGTGTATATGTTCATATATTGAGTATATATGTACATAAAAATACTTGTACATATATACTAGTATATATGTAATGTACATATATAGCAGTCTATATGTATATGTACATATATAACAGTCTATATGTATATGTACCTATATACTAGTATATATGTACAAATACACTATAGTTTTTGTACATATTTATATGTACATATAAATACTCAATATATGTACATATATACACTATAGTATGTGTACATATACACTATAGTGTACTTGTATATATATAATATAGTGCATATGTATACACTTGTATATATGTAAATATAAAATTTAGTATATATTTACATATATACGGTAGTATTATATATTTATCAAAATAGAACTTATTTTATTTATTTATTTTGATTTGATTTACTGTTTAATTTTCATACAGATATGGTACCACAATATTTTTAATACGAAGGTTATAGAAGAGAAGGGATTTTTCACTAGACATGATGCACCATGACTAGGACAGCTTTGTCGCAGCAGAAAGCTGGTGACCGGAGGAGCTGGGGAATATAAAGCAACATCAATTTAATGAATAGATTATACTTTATGCACTGTATGTATGTATGTATTGAACTTTTATCCTATAAAATCTAGTTTAAAAATTTCAAACAAACAAAGATGATTTTTGCAGCCATGATTATGTGTTTGTTTATGTTTTTTATGTTTGTGACAAAATATTTAGCTATTTGATGTTCATGCTACATAATAGATATTTATGCTCTACTTTAATATAAATACTTATACATATATACAAGTATATATGTATATATACATATATACTTGTATAAAACACACACACACACACACATATATATACTAGTATATATGTACAAATATTTACTAGTATATGTGTATATGTACATATATACACTATAGTATATGTACATATACACTGTAGTGTATATGTACATATATACTATAGTGTATATGTATACATTGGTATTTATGTACAAGTATTTACAAGTAAATATGTACATACTTGTACATATACACTACATTGTATATGTACATACAAGTACATATATATGTACATATATACTACAGTGTATATGTATATTCGTATATATGTACATATACACTATAGTATATATGTACATATACTAAGTATATATGTACATATAAATACTTGTATATATATACCTGTACATATATACATATACATATACCAATGTATACATATACACTATAGTGTATATGTTTACATTTATATATGTACATATACACTGTAGTCTATATGTATATATACTAAGTATATATGTACATATAAATACTTGTACATATATACCAGTATATATGTACATATACATATATACCCATGTAAACATATACACTATTGTATATATGTACATATAAACTACAATGTATATATATATTTATACTTCTATATATGTATATGTATATATATATCAATATATATGTACATATATACTACAGTATTATATGTAACTAGTGAAATGCTAGTATATATGCACATATATATTACAGTATTATATATTTATCAAAATAGAACTTTATTTATTTATTTATTTTGATTTGATTAACTAGTTTAATTTTTGTATAGATATGATACCAAAATGTTTTCCATATGAAGTTTGTAGAAGAGAGAATTTTTCACTAGACATGACGCATCATTACTCGGACAGCTTTGTCACAGTAGAAAGATGGTGATCAGAGGAGCTGAGGGAGAGATTGCAATGTCAATGCACGGATAGATTATACTTTATGCAATGTTGCTAGATACATTGATGAATAAGATGTAATAACATTTTGTTATGTTTTTGTTTTATTTATGTAAAATATTATATCAAAATAATTTATTAAATGATTTTATTTTTTATTAATTATAAATTATCATTTATAGTTTGTGTTTTTATTCAATTTAATATAAAAATATTAAATTATTTAATTAAATTTTTTGAAAAAAAAATAAAATTCTGAAAAAAGTTTTGATATGAAAATAGCTAGGGATTTTTCTCTTTCTAATTTGGCTAGGGAATTTTCCCTTGCTAATTTAGTTAAGGAATAATTATTTTAGCTAGGGAATTTTCATTTGCTAAAATTTTTTAGCTAAGGACTCTTTCCCTCCTTAATTTTTAGTGACAAACACTTTAGATTGGAAAAGGGTCCGTCGTTATATCTGTTTAGTGATGGAAACTCACATTTAACTTGCTAATTTAGCTTGGAAAATTATTATTTTATTTAGGAATATTTCATCGCTAAAATTTTTTAGCTAGGGACTCATTCCCTCATTAATTTTTTAGTGAGGAGCACTTTAGATTTGGAAATCTTCCGTTGTTAATCCATCGTAATATCCTATTTAGAGATGGAAACCCCCCATTTAGCTAGAGAATTGTCCCTAACTATTTGGGATTTTTCTTGTAGTGAATTATTACCTCCATATAGACTATCATGACACATATTCTAAAAGAAATTAAGAAATTCAACTTATTCTATTATGAATATATTAAAAATATACAATAAATATAAACCATCAACTATATTTGTTGTCAGTGAGGGTTCCTTTCATATGTCAAGGCAATCTTAGACTAAATATTCTAAATCAAAAAGAACAATTTAATCCAAATACATATGGTTTGGTAATGATCTTAATGATGCTAAAAAATTTAAATTAGATAATAAGTTAAATTTTCTATAGTATAATCTTTTAATCATTACTAAGCAGAATTCTTTTGATTTTTTTAAAAAGTCAACTAGTCATGAAAAAAATATTTCCTTGCTTAAACAACATGATGAATTTGTTAGCTTTATGATTTGAGATGAGACATTGTTAGTAATTTTGCTACCAAGATTTGTAAATTTATAGATTTAGAAGAAGAAGAAAAGTGAAAAATGATATATCTATAACCAGAATCCAGTATCATAGCATAAAATCAAACAATAATCTAGAAACACAGAAAATTATGTGATTCACTAGTCATTCAGCATGACTAGCTATATCTACTAGAAAAATATTTATGTGTTTATAGATTATTACTAAAACAATATCTTATGGATGCAGTAATCACGAAGAAAAAAATCACGAAGAGAGAGAAAATGAAAATGAACAATTTTGTAGAAAATTGGTAGCAGTGAAAAACAGACATAAAAAATCAATTTATATTTAACAATTTTCCGATATCAAGATGGAGAGGGTCAGATCACTTGGATAGATTAGACTGTGTACCAAAATTTTCTTCGGCCCATTTACCGGGTAGTAGGACACCCATTATTGTGCTATTGCTGCATTCCCAATCTTTAAATATTTTATTTTCTGTACTAACAAAATATTGAAATAAAAAACACTTTGGTTATACAAAGTAGTTTATCAAAAAAAAACTAAATATAACAGACATTAAACATAATTTCGCTAGCAATATTTGCTATGGTAAAGATGATGAATTGCATGATAGGGATTTGTCAATACAACTTAAAGATGTTCCATATATAGTGGCAAGTTTGATGAATCTTGTAGATGTTTCTTCTAACCCAGGATTGTCTTCTCATCCTAGAGTTTCAAATTTCATGGGTCACCCATGCCTATTGTATCATATGTTTGTAATAAGGCCCATAAACAATTTAACCCACAATTTGGAAAATTTTCATGATGTCATATGCTTTCATTATTAATTCCTATCATATAAATTGATTCTATTCAGATATTTCTCCATGTAAACCCCTTATGTGAGCCAACATTCCTTCACGAGCCGACATCATTGCCTATAATCTAACTATAATGGACTTCTAGCTTTTTAGGATCTTCTCTTGAACGCCCAAAAATTATTTGAGAACATCATTGGATGCTCTTATTATTGCCAACACAATTATTGTTTTAATTATTTTTAGTTTATTATGTTACCAGTAAATATTCTTTGATTTTAGTTAAAATTAATTTGTTAATTTTAACTTTTGATATTTTGAACTTACAAACACCTGTATAAAAAGGATATTGAAATTTGTTATTGGAGTTACTTATTTGAAATTTGGGGTTTGTTACTTTTATTTTCCTTCTTGATGGGAGCACCCAACTCATGTGAGCCGCTCAAATGAACTTGCCTCATATATAAGGGGTTTTTATGTGTTAATATGTATATAAGAGTTATTGAAATTTGATTTATGTTATTTCAATTTGTGGTCAAGTTAAATTTAATTATATATTTTAATTTCTGCATCTCATTGTATAACAAGTGTCAGTGTCGAAATATGGCTTGTATGTGGAACCTTTGATAGATCAAAACGACACACTAAATTAAATTTCATCTAAACTAGTAGGCTTTGAAAAATTATCATCAATACCTCGAGGAGGAGTAGATCCACTTGTGATCTTCTCTTTAGAACTTAATAAATAATTCTCTACAAATATTATTTTGGTAAATTGAAAGGAAATCTAAGCCAGATCTCTAACAGCTATATCTAACAAGTCTCAAATGTGAGACTTAGCTTACTTGGATCAAGTCACTTATCATCGCTCCAAGACTTTAAAAATATCACACATCTCAATATTATTCTTATATATACATTCAACACGAAGATTTCCTAAGTTATTACACATCTTAGTATTATTCTCACTTAAATACTTTTAACTTTAAAATTATTATAAAATCTAATAAATTAAAATTTATAAAATCACACATTTAAGTCATAAAGAATAAATACACAAATAAAAAAATATAGCATACAATATACACACATAATTCTAACTACAAATATGTTTTGTAATCCTCAATATAAAAATATGAAAATGATTATGATAACTTACATACTTAAAGCTCTCATATACAACATAAAATAATTATAAAAAAAAGATAAATGATATAATTATTGAGAAATATTTTTATTTTTTAAATATTGGATCATTTAAATCTCATAATGATTATAGTTTGCATATGTGTTTCAAAATTACATTTAAAATTAGATCATTTAAATCCCATAAGATATCTTGAAGCAATGTGTGATTTTATAATTTCTAAGACATACATAGAAGAATGTCCCACATCCATTTTAAACTCACAAATTTCTGCAAAAGTCCCAAAACATATGTAGCTTGCCCCCACAAACCAAAAATTTTCATTTTATTGTGTTTTTCTGATATATGTCAGCACCTTATGTGCATCCATGATATTTTTCTTTTTTTTCAGATATTCTTTAAAAAGTTCAATAAGAAACACACGCATGGAATCCACATATAAACTATTTATATTCTGAATTTGAATATTGAGGTTCTGAGCATATCCAAAACCACTACTCCCTCAATATTAGTATGGAACCACAAATGAATAATTTTCTCATAAGTTAGTCTGTTAGTGAAGAAAATCATCATGAATGGTTCTCTCTAACATCCAGCATCCATGGCCAACAATTTTTAAGTAATTGAGTTATGGACCAAAAACTCATTGATTTAAGAAACATATTAGCTCATTGATAATTTCCGTTCAAAATTTATATGGCAATGCCCCATTGAATAAAGTATTGTAACATCTAAAATTGAAAGAAATAAGATGGGTTGATGATGAATAAAAATCTTTGGAACACATTGAAATGTAAATACAATGTTTGCCATACTACAATAGCATTTCATATTTTTTGAGGTATATTATGCATCTCAAAGTAATAAAAAAAGAAATATTGGAGACCTACCTTCCTCAATTAAGCTCCTAAGAGCACACAAGTCACCCATTATTGGCCCCCCTATCACCTATCAAAGTAACAAATAGCAACAAAGTAACAAGGAATATAAATATAATACTTACCCAAAATAAATTTTACAATATTTCAAATCTACCATATTGCTGGTTCAACTAAGATTTACCCTCAATAAAACATTGAGACTAAATCTCATCATAGTGATGTAAATAGGACCAGGAGAACATAGTATCAAAAATAATAATGAAAATATAAAGTTAACCCAAGATAATGATTCCTTGCCATTAGCTTGTTGAGGTATGTAAGTTCCATTCGAGGATACTCAACCCAAATATCTGAATTTGAGCAAATTCTTAAACCATTGTGCACAAGAACCCTAGTAGTTGTAGTATTTAAGTTATGATTAGATTTACAAGTTGCAACATAAATCAAAACTTCAAAAACCTTTGGATGAAATCGAATTGTTTGAGCTAGTAACTACATGAATTAAAATAATGGATCAACCTAAAGTGGACTAGAGCTCGATAATAAAAGTAACCTAATTTAGTTGAATCCAATGATAATAATATGTCTATGCTCAGAAATGTAAATATTTTACAGATTAATGCAATAGTAATATATGCTGGCATGCCCTACAACTTGATTAATTCAAGTGAAATGGATCGAAGAATAATACAAAAGAAAAGGATGGTGATAAAAACATGAACATGCGTGAGAATTAAATAATCGATAACATGATTAGATATGAAATTGCAAATTTCTTTCATTAAAACCTTAAAAATTGATTTAAAAAAAGAAAAGAAGAACAGTACCTTATTCATTATCAATATTTTACATGAGACCTATGTGGTGCTCGTATAAGTTGGTATTCATGCTTACCAATGCAAAGATGGTTCAAAGAGAAGAAGTTATGGAGATTATGAAGAGGGTTCCATTTGGATGAAGAAACAAGTGCGATTAATCAAGAATTCATGGTAGAAATAAAGTGGCAGATATATAGATGTACTAGTGGAGAGGGGAATGTTGGAGATGATATGGAAAAGCTATAGATTCATATAGCCATGGTTGGGATGATGGTGTTCTAGTCTAGGTCTCGACTATTTTGTGCCGTATGTTGCATTTTTCTGAAATCACATCTGATTTCTAAATCATATCGGATTTCTGAAATCACATCGGATTTCTGAAATCTCAGTGGATTTCTAAAATCCCATCGTATTTTTGAAATCGCATCAGATTTCTAAAATCACATCGAATTTCTGAAATCACATCGCATTTCTGAAATTGCATCTGATTTCTAAAATCACATCGCATTTCTGAAATCGCATTGGATTTCTAAAATCGCATTGGATTTCTAAAATCGCATTGGATTTCTGAAATCGTATCGAATTTTTGACATCACAACAGTAGTAACACTTCATATTTGGGTTTATAAAAAATATTAAATTTAGTGTTGAATTTTTCTCTAGCTAATTAGCATGGTAAAATCCGTCTCTAAATTTGTTGCTAAATTTTCATATTATTTTATTAAAAAAACATATTATCTCATATAACCTTAATTAAATTATATAAATATATAACCATACAAAATTTATAAAATTTCATATTTTTAATAAGTTATGGATAAATCTATAAAATTATTTCATAAATAAAAAAATATTATGAAATTATAAAAAAGTATTTTATGGTTATAAATTTTTATGAATTTAAAATATTTTTATGAATATAAAATTAAATAAATTTGTAGGCAAAAAAAATCATATTATTTGATATAATTTATAATTTATAATTTTTATAAAAATCCTAACATAACTTAAAGTGAAAAGAGATTATAAAAAAAGATATATTTATTATTTTAATAAGAACGAAATATAAAAAGATAATATTACAGATTTTACTCAAATGTTTAATTCTTATAAATTTAAGTAGGGGCAAAAATAAAACTTGAATTCAAATCAATGTAGGGTCAATTTGATAGTGCTTTTCAAAAATATTTATAGGGCTAAAAATAATTTTAAGTATTTTTAGGACAAAAAAATATCATTAGTAATATTTTTCAAAACTCATTTAAAACCCTAAAAAAACATTTGAAGTGTTATTTTAACAAGCACTTCGAGAAATTTTTTTATACATCATCAAAAGTTTTTGGATATAATATAGGTGTCAAATGGGTGAGCTGCCCGGACCCATCCCAAAGTCACGTTGCAGTGTCATGCATGGGCCCATGTCGGGAGGACCCTCGACTTGAATCATGTCATGCCGTGCCAAGGGATTTTAGCCCACGTGTCATGCCAAGCCGGCATGGGTGCCTAAAATTTGGGAATGGCAGAGGGGACAACGCGGTGACGCACGATGGGCAATGGCTCAACATGCCCGATGGGCAACCGTGACGTGGATTTTCACCCCCTCAAGCCTTAATTTTTTTATAAAAAGACTCACCCCGAGTCGAACCGACCTGACCAACCCTATTTGAACCATTCAAACCTGGGTAGATTCTAATCCACAGGCTGCGTCTGGCCCGAACCACCATGTCAGGCATGCTGTGACAAGCAAATAAAGCTAGCCTAGAGGGGCCTAAAAAAAAGCGCAAGGCCTGCCCAACCCTTTTGACACCTCTAAGATGTAATTAAAATATCTATTTATTTATACTTAAATATCAATTTATTTTATTTAAAATTTTGGAAAAATATAAATTTTTTTTAAAATTCAAATAAAATTACTTTTTTTTAAATATTTTTTTTAAGATTCCTATAATCATAAAAGTAATTATTTTAAGTTTTATTAATATAATATTTAGTTGTTTATTCATTAATTCACATTTTTTTTCAATATTTTTTATCATACAAATAATTATATTTGGTTTTTATAAATACAAATGTTTACGTATGTTCATTTATTAATTCAAATATTTTAAAAAATGTTTATAATTATCAAATTAATTATTTAATGTAGTTAATAATAAGTATATTTATATATCATAATTAAATAATTCAGATAATATTTTCTATAATTTTTTAAAATTTCTAAAATAAAAATATTTATTTTAGTTTTTATTAATATAAATTTTTATTCATATTTAAATATTTTTTTAATTTTTTATTTATAATATCTTATTTTTATAATTATATAAGAGAAGGTGTCTTTCAAAGATTCCTCATCCATTGACCATGACAGACCTTTAATATACAAAATTACATCAAATATTAAAACAAATAATATATATAAAAATAATTCAATATAGATTAATGACAAAAATTAATCTTGAGCTAAATAAATAAGCTAGTGATTTATAATTTAATAAGTATAATTATAATTATAATTGCTAGGGATTTATAATTACTAGGGAAAGAATCCCTATCAAAATGGATATATTTTTTGATAATTATAATTTAATGACTAATCGCTTGCTATTAATATATAATTATAAAAAAAATTTCAGATAACTAATTAGCTAGTGATTTTTTAAAACTAATAAGCTTGGGGTCTATCTATCGATCTTTCAATATGTCTATCTATGTACCTATCTATGCGTCTATCTATGTGTATAACTATGTGACTTTCTATTTATCTATCAAACTATCTATTTTTATATCTATCTATTTATCTATATGTCAATCTAATTATTTATCGATCTATGTATCTATCTGTCTATTTATTTGTTTATCGATCTGTATATCTTTCTGTCCATCTTTCTAATATCTAATTATGTACCAATCAATCAATCAATCTGTCTATCTATCAATCTGTCTATCTATCCATCCGTTAATCTATCTATCTATCTATCTATCTATCTATGTAATTATATATCAATCTTTCTATCTATAAGTCTATCAATATATCAATCAATGTGTCTATCTATCAATCTAGTAATCTATCTATCCTTTTGCCTATATATCTATCTATCTATATGTGTATCTATCTATCTATCAGTCTTTCTATCAATAAACATGTTGATCTATCTGTCTATCTATCGAACTATTTGTAATTCTATCTATATGTCTATCTATCAAGCAATCAATCAAAAAATCAATATATCTATCTATCTATCTATCTTTATCGTTATATCTAACTATATGTGAATCTATCTATCTATCTATGTGTCTATATATTTATCTATCTGTCTATCTATTTATCAATCAATCTTTCTATCTATCTATCTATCTATCTATATGTCTTTCTATCTATCGATCTGTCTACCTAATTGTCTATCAATATGCCTATTTATCAATCTATCTACAAATCAATCTATCAATCTATCTATCTATATATCTATCTATCTATTTATCTGTCTATCTATCTATATATCTATCTATCTTTATGTCTATCTATCTTTCTATTTGTTTATCTATTTATCTATTTATCTATATTTCTATATACAAGTCTTTCTATATATCTTTCTATCTTTTTATCTATCTATCTATTTGTCTATCTATATATCTATATATCTATCTATCTATTTATCTATTAGTCTATCTATCTATTTATCTATCTATGTATATACTTGTCCATCTATTTATCTATCTATAAATTAATCTATCTATCTATATATCTATCTATATGTCTAACTAACTGTCTGTCTTTCTACTATTTATATGTTAGTCTTTTTACCTGTCTATCTGTCGATCTATCTATCTATCTATATGTCTGTCTATCTATCTATCTATATAACTATGTATCTATCTATATGTTTATATATCTAAATATCTAACTATTTATCTATCTATCTATGTTTATGTCTGCCTGTCTATCTATATATTTGTTTATCTATCTATTTGTCTATCTATCTATTTTTCTATTAATATATTTATATATTAGTCTATCTATATGAATATCTATCTGTCTGTCTGTCT
Organism: Sapria himalayana; assembly: GCA_029783825.1. Taxonomy (NCBI): domain Eukaryota; kingdom Viridiplantae; phylum Streptophyta; class Magnoliopsida; order Malpighiales; family Rafflesiaceae; genus Sapria; species Sapria himalayana. The sequence goes on along the minus strand of JAREIK010000120.1, from coordinate 121,566 downwards.
ATGAATCTATCTATCTATCTATATATCTATCTACCTATCTATCTATCTATTTATCTATCTATCTATATGTCAATCTATTTATCTGACTATATTTCTATCTATCTATCAGTGTATATATTTGCCCATCTAACTGTCTATCTAAATATCTTTCTATTTGTTTTTCTATTTGACTTTCAATTTGTCTATCTATATGTCTATCCATCTATCCATCTATCCTTATTTCTATCTATCTAATAATCTATGTATCTATCTATCTATTTATCTATATATCTATCTATCTATTAGTTAGACAATCTATCTATCTATCTTTATATCAATCAATCAATCAATCAGTCTATCATTCTCTCTATCTATCTATCTTTCTATCTATTTATCTATCTATATTTTATATCGGTCTATCTATTTGTATATCTATTTGTCTATCTATCTATCTATAGATATATGAAACTATGTTTATATATTAGTCTATCTATTTATCAATCAATCTATCTAATAATATCTCTATCTATGAGCCTAATATTCTAAATATCTATTAGTCTATCTATATATCTATCTATCTATCTATATATCTATCTATCTATCTATCTTTCAATCTATCTATCTATATATCAAAATATCTATCTATATGTCTGCCTATCAATCTTTCTATCAATCAATATATCAGTCATTCTATATGTCTATCTTTTAATCTCCTTATACATCTATATATCTACATATTTGTCTATATATCTATCTATCTATCTATCTGGCTATCTATCTTTCTTTTTATGTATCTAACTATCTATCTATCTATATGTTTGTCTATTTATCTATCAATCCATCTATTTATCAATCTATGTATCTATCTATCTGTCTGACTTTGTGTCTATTTGTCTATCTATCTATCTATCTATTTGTCTGAATGTCTATCTGTCTATTTGTTTGTTTATCTATCTGCCTGCTTGTCTTCCTACCTCATTACTTGAATGCTTGCCTATTTAAATATCTATATATCTATCTATCTATCCATATATCTATCTTTCTGTTTATCTTTCTATCTGTCTATCTATCTTTTTGTCTACCTATTTATCTATTTAACTATCGGCCTCTCTATCAATCTATGTCTATCTATTTGTCTATCTATATATCTTTCTATTTGTTTATCTATTTTTCTACCTATTTGTTTATCTTTCTATCTATCTACTTGTTTATCTATCTATCTATCTATCTATCTGTATATATGTCTGTCTATATATTTTTCAATCCATCGATCTATCTATCTTTCTATCTATCTATCTCACTATTTATATATATCTAACTATATATTTATATATATGTTTATCTATATGTCTATTTACTTATCTATCAATATGTCTAATTATCTATCTATTTTTTTATCTATCTGTATATCTATATGTCTATCTATCGATATATCTATCTTTCCATCTATGTATCTATCAAATAATTTGTTGATATATCTATCTATCTATCTATATTTCTATCTATCTATCTATATATCAATCTATCTGCCTAACAATTAATCAATCTATCTTTTTATTAATCTATCTATCAATCAATCTACTAATCTATATATCAATCTATCTTTCAATCATTCTATCAATTTATCTATCTATCTATCTATATATCAATCTATATTTAAATCTATCTATTTAACTATTAATGTATTTTTATTTTTATTTGTCTATCTATTTACCTATCTATCTATCTACTGTTAATCTATATGTCTTGCTATATGTCTTTCAATCCATTTATCTATCTACCTTCCTACCTACCTATCTGTCAATCTATTTATCTCAATATCCAATTTTCTATCTCTCTATCTATCTATATGTCTATCTATCTTTCTTTCTATTTGTCAATATTTCTATCAATATATCAGTCTATCTATTTATCTGTATATCTATCTGTCTATCTATATATTTATCTATTTGTCTATCTATCTGCCTATAAATCAGTCTATTTGTCTATCTATATATTTATCTATCTATCTTTCTATTTGTCTATCTATCTATCTATCTATATGTTTATTTATTTTTTAATCCTTTTATCTATATTTCAGTCTATATATCTATCTATATTTCCATCTCTTTATTTCTCTATCTATTTGATTATTTATCTGTCTATTTGTGTCAATCTATGTCTTTCAATTTTTCTATCTACCATCTATCTATGTATATATCTATCTATCTATATATCTATTTATCTATCTATATGTCTATCTATCTATCTATATTTATATATAACTATCTATCTATATATTTTTGTATCTGTCTATATATTTATCTTTCTTTCTGCGTATCAATTATCTATCTATTTTGCTATCTTTGTGTATATCAATAAGTCTATCAATATATCTATAAATCAATAAATCAATTTATCAATCTATATATTTATCTATGTATTTGTCAATCAATTTTGTATCAATCAATCTAGCAATCTATTTGTATATCTATCTGTCTATGTATTTATCTATCTATTTTTTGGCATATTTTTCTGTCTATCTATGTGTATATCTATCTATCTGTCTTTCTTTCTGTCAATCTATCTATCACTATTTCTAACCGTCTATCGGTCTATTTATATATATATATATATATCTTACTATCTATCTATTTATATATTTTCCTATCTATCTATCTATCTATATATCTATCTGTCTTTTAGTCTATCTAACTATCTATGTATCTATATGTCTATCTATCTATCTATCTATTTATAAATCTATCTGTCTATTTATCTATCTATATATGTATAACTTTCTATCTATATATTTATTTATCTAACTAATTGTCTATATATATATCTATCTATCTATCTATCATTCAATATGTGAATATATCTATCTATCTTTCTTTTTTTCTATCTGTCTATCTCAATATATATATATATATATCTATCTATCTATCTTTTTATCTATCTATCTATCTTTCTTTCTTTCTATCTATCGAACTATATATCTATATTTTTATTTATCTGTATATCAATTTGTTTATCTATCTATATATCTATTTATTTGTCTATCTATCAATCTTTGTATCTATCTACCTATCTATCAATCAATCAATCTATAAATCTATTTATCTGACTTTCTATAATTAGTCTATATATATGTCTATCTATCTAACAAATAATCTCTTTATCTATCTATCTATTTATCTGTCTACCTACCTATCTATCTATTTATCTGTCTACCTATCTATCTATCTATCTATCTCTTTATCCATCTATCAATCATTCAATCTATCTTTCTATCAATCTGTCTATCAATCTATCTATCAATAAATCTATCTATTTGACTATCATTATTTCCATAAGTCAGTGTATGTACTTTTTATCTATCTATCTATAAATTTTTATATTAATCTGTCTATCTATTTCTCTATATATCTATCTAATAATTTTTTGATCTATTTGTCTAATAATCTAACTTTCTATCTATCTACCTATCTATATGTATATCTATCTATCTAACTAGTTGTTTATCTATCTTTCTATCAATCTTTCTATTTATATTTCTATAAATTTGTGTGTCAATTTGTCTATCAATCTGTCTATCAACCTGAAAATCAATCAAACCTATCAAACTATCAATCTATCTATCTATCAATCTAAAAATCAATTTGTCTATCAATCTTTCTATAAATCTATCTATCTATATGTCTATCTATCTGTCTATCTATCTCTCTTTCAATTTAAATATCTATCTATTTATCTTTCTTTCTATATGTATATCTATCTATCTATCTACTTGTATATCTATCTTTCTTTGTATCTGGTTATCTATCTATATTTCTATTTATCTATTTGTCTATATGTCTATCTATTAGTCTATCTATCCTTTAATATATATGTATATCTATCTATCGATCTATCTATTTATTTGTCTATCTATATATCTATCTTTCTATTTATATATCTATCTCTCTCTCTATTTATATTTGTATCTATTTATCATTATATATGTCTATCTATTTGTCTATTTATCTATCTATATATCTATTTATCTAATAATCTATCAATCTATCTGTCTATCAATCTATTTATCAGTCTATCTATCTGTCTATCT
>JAREIK010000120.1:102500-112500 GCA_029783825.1 Sapria himalayana | reverse complement strand
TCAATTTGTCTATCAATTTGTCTCTCAATTTGTCTATAATTTTGTGTATGAATCTTTCTATCAATATATCGATCAATAAATCTATCAATCTATTTAAGAATCTGGTTATCTATTTGTTTATCTATCTAACTATCTATTTATTTGTGTATCTAACTATTTATCTATCTATCTTTCTTTCTATCTATCTGTCTATCTATATTTCTTACTATCTGTCAATCTATGTATATATCTATATGTCTAACAATCTATCTATCGGTTTATATATCTATCTAATTTTTATTTATCTGTCAAAGTATCTCTCTATCAATCTATATGTTTATCTATCTGTCTATCTATCTGTCTATCTATATGTCTATCAATATTTCTATCTATCTGTGTATCTACCATTTATATTTCTCTTTATATTTCTATTAATAATCAAATAATCTTTCTGGGCATATAATTTTCTATCTATATTACAATCTATATATCTATCTGTTTATCTATCTATCTTTCTATTTGTTTGTCTAGGAATCAATCTACTTGTCTATCAATCTATCTATTTATCTATATATCTTTATTTCTATCAATCTACATGTCTATCTAATTATCTATCTATTTGTATATATATATATATATATATATATATATATATATATATATATATCTATCTATCTATCTATCTATCTATCTCTCTATCTATCTTTATTTATATCTATCTATCTATACTTCTATCTCTATGTCTATCTATCTATTTATCTTTTTTTCAATCATTCTATCTATCTATCTTTCAATATTTCTCTCAATCTGTATATGAATTTAATATCAATCAATCTATACATCTATCTATTTGTCTATCTATCTATATGTCTCTATTTATGTCTATCTATCTAACTATATTTATTTCTATCTATCTGTCAATCTATTTATTTATCTATCTGTCTATCTAAATATCTTTCTATTTATCTATCTATATGTCTTTCTTTATGTCAATCTATCAGTCTATCTATCAATTAGACAATCTATATGTATATCTATCAATCTATCTATCTATCAATATTTCTATCAATATATCTATTTATCTATCCATCTATTCATCTATCTCTTTATATATTTATTTCTATCTATCTATCTATCTATTTATCTTTTTATTAATTTGTCTATCTATCTTTCTAACATTATATTGATCAATCTATATATTAATCTATCTCTCAATCTCTATATCCATCTTTCAATCTTTCTTTCTATCAATCAATCTATTAATCTATCTATATATTTATCTATATATTTATCTATATATCTTTCTTTCTATCTATGTATCTGTCTGTTTGTCTATCTATCTTCTATCTAACTATGCGAAGCTAGATACTCATAGCGAGGCACTTCGAGTTAGCGAAGCGCTTTAGTAGCGCTGAAGCCCTGTGTACTATAATGCTGAGCCAAGAATGCTCCACCTTATCTTTATCTATATGTCTTATCTGTTTGTCAGTCTTTCTATCAGTCTATCTTCTTTCTCTCACTCTATCTATCAATCCATCTATATATGTGTCTATCTCTCAATATATCTATCAATTCATTTATCTATCTGTATATCTATCTATATGTCTTTCTATCATTCTATCTATCTATATATCTTTCTATCTATCTCTCTATCTATTTATCTATATATCTTTCTATGTACTATTCTATTTATATGTTTATCTATTTATATATCTATCTGTCTATTTATCTATATATATATTTGTATATCTATCTATTTATCTATACATCTGTCTATTTATCAATTTGTCTATCTATTTGTCTATGTATCTATCTATCTATTAATCAAATTTCAGTCTATCTATCTGTCAGTCTAATTGTCTATTTGTAGTCTATCTATCAGTCTATCTAACAAACAAACTAACTATCTATATGTATATCTATCTTTCTATATATCTATATATCTTTTTATCTGTCTATCTATGTATCAATCTATCTATGAATTTGTCTATCTATCTATCTATTTAACTTTTTATTATCTATTTAACTTTTTATCCATCTATCAATCTATCTGTCTATATTTCTGTCTATCTATCTATCTGTCTTTCTATCTCTCTTTCTATTTTGCTAAAAATCTATCGATCTATAAGTCCATCTATTTATCTATCGAGTTTCAGACTATATACCTATGTATCTATTGGTTATCTATCTATCTATCTATCTATCTCCTTTTCGATATATTTATCTATCTATTTTTTGGTCTATCTATCTGTCTATCTATATATCTATCTATCTTTTTGTATATCTACGTGTCTATCTATCTATATATTACTACAAAAAATCTAAAGCAACTAAGGACAATTCCCTAGCCACTCAAGGTTTTCATTTGCTAAATGGAATATAGCAACGGATTAACAATGGAAGCTTTCCCAATATAAAGTGCTCGTCATTATAAATTAGCAAGGGAAAGTTTTCCTATCTAAAAAATTTTAGGGATGAAAATATCCCCAGCTAAATTAATAATTTTCCTACCTAAATTAGCAAGCTAAATGGTAGTTTCCGTCGCTAAATGGATATAGCAATGGAAGCTTTCACAATTTAGTGTGCTCATCGCTAAAAATTAGATAGGGAAATAGTCCATAGCAAAAAATTTTAGCAACGAAAAAATCCCTAGCTAAAATATTAATTTTCCTATCTAAATTAGTGAGGGAAAATCCCTAGCTAAATTAGTAAGAGAAAATTCCCTAGCTATTTTCATTTCAAAACTTTTTTCAAAAATTTATTTTTTGAAAAAAAAATTTAATTAAATAATTTAATATTTTTATATTAAATTGAATAAATATAAAAACTATAACAATAATTTATAATTAACAATAAATAAAATTATATAATAAATTATTCTGATTCAATATTTTTCATAAATCAAACAAAAACATAACAAAATTTTATTGCATCTTATTCATCAATGTATCTACCGACAATGCATAAGTATAATCTATCAGTGCATTGACATTGCTTTCTTTCCCTCTGCTCCCATGATCACCATCTTTCTACTACGACAAAGCTATCCAAGTCGCTATGTATCTTGTCTAGTGAAAAATCCCTTCACTTATACAAGCTTCGTATGGGGAACAATGTGGTACCATGACTATATTAAATTTAAACAGCCAATCAAATGAAAATAAATAAAGTTATGTTTTCATAAATATATAATACTACAGTATATTTGTACATATATACTGTAGTGTATATGTACATATATACTAGCATTTTCATTCGTTACATGTATTCCTGAAGTATATCTAAATATATACTACACTATTATATGTACAATTATACTCAGTATATATGTACAATTATACTCAGTATATATGTACATATATACTACAGTTTTATATGTACATATATACTCAATATATATGTATATATATACTGAGTACATATGTATTCAGTATATATTTAAATATAATACTACAAAATTATATGTTCTTATATACTGAGAATAAATGTATATATATTATAGTATTATATTTACATATAAACTGAGTATATATGTACATATACTACATTATTATATGTACATATATACTAAGTACATATATACTAAGTATATATGTACATATTCTATAGTATATTTGTAGATATACTAAGTATATAAGTACATATATGCTATAGTATTATATGTACGTATATACTCAGTATATAAGTACATATATACTTCAGTATTTACATATATATATTTTGTAGTATATACGTGCATATATATTATAGTAGATTTACGCACACACACACACACACATATATATTCATACAAGTAGGTATATGTAGTTATACATAAATGTATATAAAGTTATAAACAAATACATAGATTTACATATATGTATACATAGTTATAAGTATAGTTATATTTAAATATATATATATATATATATATAGTTTTATATAGATATAAAAATATTTATATATAGTTATACACATATAGTTAAACATAATATTCTATGTTGTTATACATGTAATTATAAAACTAGTTACATGTTATACATATAGTTACACATTTAGTTAAACTTATATTTATACATGTAGGTATATATATTTTTTTCATTTAATTTTATATATTTATACATATAGTTATGTATAGGTATAGATATAGTAAAATACATTTTTATATATTAATATTTAAAAATGTATATTAAATATATGTTGTAAATAATATATAAAAATTATTGATATTTAAATATATTTACAAATATATAGTTTACATATATGTATACATAGTTACAAATATAGTTATATTTAATTATATAAAGTTTTATATAGTTATACAAATATTTATATATAGTTATACACATAAAGTTAATCATAATGTTGTATGTTGTTATACATGTAATTATAAATATAGTTACATGTGGTTATACATTTAGTTACACATTTAGTTAAACTTATATTTATACATGAGGGTATATATTTTTTTTATTTAATTTTATATATTTATAGATATAGTTATGTATAGGTATAGATATAGTAAAATACATTTTTATATATTAATATATAAAAATGTATATTAAATATATGTTATATATAATTTATAAAAATTATTGATATTTAAATATATTTAAATACATGTAGTTTCTTTAAGTAGTTTTTGAAGGAAATATCAAAACATTTGAAGCAATTCAATTTCATGCTACGTGTTTCAAGATATGCATCTCATAAATCAAATTGTTAAAAAGAATGATAGGGCATAATTTGATAATTAAAAAAATTATGATTGAGAAAAATAAAAATGTTAATAGTCTGCCACATAATTTTGATATATTCTACATGCAATATAATTTGATATATTTTAGATGTCTTTTCATGTTTTAAAAAATCATACCTAGAAAAAATAAAAGTAATATTCTAAATGTATTTTTATTAAAATATAATATAATGATCATAAAAAAAACAAGCATCATGAAATGTCAATTAACATTATAAAATATCGTGTTAATCGGACAGTATAGGAAATAACTAATAATGATGTTAAACATCATTATAAAAAAATTGTGAAAATCATTCAAAATTATCAAAACATGAAATAACATATTATCAAATAAATCTTAAAATATCATTAAATGCATAAAAAATTCAACAATAATATTTAATTTATTGTATCAAATAGTGAACACTAAAGAAAAATATTGATGAGTATTCTCCAATTTTCAATCAACATGCATCAAAAATCTTAGAACACACAAAAAACATTTATAATTTATCAATAATATCAGTAACAACGAAACACAATAGAAATATTGATAATATATTTCCACAAAATTTATAGATTTTTATTAAAAAATATTGTGCCTCCCAATATAAATATCCAAAACATACAACATATCCAATACTTACATCGATGATATTTATAACATCAAACAAATTTTAGTGTCATTAACCCTAATTGAATTATGAAAATTTTTAACTAATATTATTATAAAAATGTGCTCTAAATATTATTAGTTATAAATATAATCTAATATTTTCAAAAAAAAAAATCATTGAACAAATTTTAAAGTTTTTGAATAATATGGAAAAACATAATGCTTCATGGAAGAAAAATAATGTAACATCATATAAAGAAAAATTTTACTAATCCTTCTTTTCTACCTACCAAACATTGATGATTTTGCTCTTTCAAATTATGAATGACTATTAAGGACCAATTTTTTTAGAAGAGTAATGATTAACAAAATTTGATAACAAAGATGCGCTTTTATTAATTTAAAACTTCAATATTCAAAATCATGATATAATCAAGAATATCTTATGAAAATTAAAATTTGATTCATCTATTGTCCTAGCAAATAATTGGATAAGTATGAATTTTTAAAAATATGGGCTATAACATAATAAAAAATTTTACCTACTCACATCAACTACTCTATTCCATGTTTATTGATCCTAGTTTATATTGTGATAATCATGAATACTACTTATCTCTGGTTCATAATATGAATGTCATTAAATCATGCACGAGCTTAATTTGATCACCAACAAAAGCCCAAACCACATTAGTAATCATGGAAAAGAGATATTATGTATTTAAATAATTGAATTATATAAGGATAACTATTGTATACAAGTGCATAAAAAGCTATTTTAGTTATACATAAAGTCATGAAAAAGTCACAATCCTAAAATTACTCTAGCCTAAATGCCAGTTGAATATTTGATATAAAAATCACTCCTATAACTAATTTGAATATTAATTAAATGTGAATGCTAATTGAATGCATATTTTCTTTACTTTAATACTTCTCTTCATGTTGAAATATGTTTGTCAATAACTCCCAACATGCTAAGGTGCATGTGAATAACTAGGGCTTATAATTGCCCAGTTAATAAATTTGTGATTTGCTTTCATGGTGACATATAAGATGTTTTGACTTTTCCAATTTGGATTTTCTAATTGATTATGTGACAATGTAATTCAATATATTTCTTATGCATATGGGAAACAAAGTTGGTAGCAAAGTCCAAGGTTATGTGACCGTCACAAAATAAATTTGTTACTTCCAAATGAGAAACTTGTCAATCCTTCAACAAGTATATCAACCAAGTGAGTTCATAGGTAAATACAAACTTGGACCAATATTCTGCCTCTACTAATGATATTTACACATTTGATTGTTTCTCACACTTCTATGGCACAAGTAACTTACCAAAAAAGTATAATAACTTATCAATTACCATTATTTAATTGGATATCTTTTTATATTGTAATCATATTCAGAGACAACAAGAATAGAACTCATAAACATTAGGATTTGTTTTTTCCCAAGTTACAGAAGTAGAAAACATTAAGCATAATTATTTTTCTTAAGATATAGAAACAGAAAACAATATGCAAACATTTAGTATTTGAAATCAATAAAACTATAAAAAATTAAACAGCAAACAAAACAAAGTTTTCACTAACCATTTATTATTTTATTAATGGTGTAGAGTCAAAATCATATAATGATATGAAAATAGAAGAAAAAAGAAAAAAAATTGGTGGAAAATTAAAAAAAAAATAAAACTGAAATATTTTGTAAAAACCAAACTACGCCCGTATGAACATGACCTTTGATGTCCTCGTAAAACTTCTGATCGTCTATTGCCGTAGTTTGTGGCAGCACAATTCTGAGATGTGGTCATCCTCTTCTCCTCGCCTCCCCGAGTCAACTTGAACCTTCCTTCACTAAATATTGATAGTCACAAAATCATGAGCTCTTATGTCTCTTCCAACAAATACATTTAATCATTTTATTTATGTTTGTCAATAAAATTTAATTTAAATGTATATTGATTAAATTATATTTATGTTTGTCGAAAATAAATATATCGATAAAATTATTAAATATTTAATTTTTAATTGACCATTTTGAATTTTTTGTGGTTAAATCAAGAAGCTAATTCAAAAATTTGAAACAAATTAATTTATTATATGATTAGTAATCATCATCATTAATTTAAAAAAAACCATTAACTTAACAATATTGTAACATTATTCTGATATTTTATGCCATTAATCAAAAATACGATAATGTTTGGAAATTTTTGTAATTATAGTGGCCGACCAAAACATAGATTTTTAAATTTTGATATCTTCTATTCACTCAAAAATACTAATATAAGATTATTTTAAAAATAACTTTCTTCAATTCTATTTTATTAAATTTTATTAATAAATTTTAAATTTCCATAATTTAATTTTAAAACATATATAGGCTTTTCTGATATAATATTTATATAAATATTAGAAAAAACAATGTTTATTAGAAAAAATTAAATACAATGTTTGTTAGAATATTTGTTGTAGGTTGCGCTCGTAGTCCTGTTTTGCTTCTCCTCTCGTCGTCATTGAAAGAAATAACAATTTTTTAGTGCTTAATGTCTTAGCATTATTTTTTAATGGAAACTATAAAAACAAAAATTTGAAGCAAATATATAGAAAATAAAGATACAAAAATATAAAAGTAAACTAAAATTATAAAAAATAAATAATTTAAATAAAAAAAATGAAATAGATTTTTATTTAACCATAAATGATGTTATTTCATAAATAAATAAAATAAAATAATAATAAAGTAATTCTTATATATATATATATTATGGTTATACGTTTTTAAGAATTCAATTTATTTTGTATTAATATAATATGAAATAATTATAAAGGTATAAATTTTGAATCTTTTAGTCATTATAAAGTTGAAACTTTGAAGTATTCATTTAATAACCACACATAGATATTTATTTTTTAAATAATCAAAATTTTTTTGATGTTATTAAAATATCTATGCATTAATTTTAAAATTCAATTTATTTTCTTTTTAATTTTATAAAAAATTTGATTTTTTTTAATTTGAATTTTTTTTTTTATTTTTTCAAAATCTTTAAATATTTTAATCATTTTTTAAAAGATTCCTATAATCATTAAAATATTTCATAAATATAGGGATACTATTAATATTTAACTATTTATTTGTTAATTCATATAATTTTATAAATTTTTTTATTTAATCAAATAATTATTTATTTTAACTTTTTATCAATAGTAATTTTTATTTATGTTAATTTATTTAATTAAAATATTTTCAAAATATTTATATATAAATAATAAATTATATTATTTTTTTAATACAAATATTTAAATATCATAATTAAAAATTTCAGAAAAATATTTTTTATAATATTTTAATTAATTTATAATCAAAAAAATAATAATTTGACTTATCTACTATAAATTTTTATTTGTATATATATAATTATGAAATTTTTTATTTATAATATCATATTTTTATAATTATATGAGGAGATTGTGTGTTTCTTGGATAGACCATCTATAGACCATGAAATACCTTTAATATAAAAAATTAAATAAAATATTAAAATAAATAATTTTAAAAAATATTAAATTATTATAAATTAGCAACAGAAATTATCACTAGCCCAAATAGCAGGGGAAAATCCCCCGTTAAATGCATATATTTTGAGAAATTAAAAATTTAAGGAATAATCGTTTCGAATTTTCTATAAAATTGTAAAAAAATAAATTCAGATAATTATTTAGGAACGGATTTTATCTTGAACTAATTAGCTAGGAAATTTTCATCATGAAAATTATTGTTATATCAAGGATGTAATTAGCTAGGAAAATTTCATCATTAAATTCGTCACTATATTCCAGATCTAATTAACTTGAGAAATTACCTCGCTAAATCCATCGCTATATCGGGGTTGTAATTAGCTAGAAAAATATGTTGCTAAATATGTCGCTATACCAAATATGTAATTAGCCAAAAAAAATTCCATTGGAAAATCCATCACTATATCAAGGATGTAATTATCTAGGGAAATTATGTCTCTAAATCCATAGCTATATTCCAGATGTAAATAGCTAGATATATTTCCTTGCTAAATTCGTTGCTATATTTGCAGCTTTTCATTGCACGGAAATTTACGAAAAAAAATAGCGACGGATTATTTTTGGATCTAATTAGCTATGAAAATTACGTTGGTAAATCTATCGCTAAATTTATGGCTTTTTGTTGCACAGAAATTTACGAATAAAATAATGAGGAAATATTTTCAAAAGTGAAATTCCATCGCTAATCTGTCTCTAAATTTTATTTCTATACAAAATTAGAAATCCCTTACTATTCTCTAGCTAATACCTCATAATTTAGCTAGAGAATTATCCCTAGATAAACTTTCCAAGCTAAATTGATATTTTTTGTAGTGTATCTAACTAACTATCTGTCTATCTCTATATCTATCTATCTAACTTCTGTCTTTCTATCTATCAATCTTCCTATTTATATATTTATCGATCTGTCTATCTTTAAATCTTTTTGTCTGTCTTTGTATATATGTATCTATCAATCTATCTGACTGGCTATCTGTATATATGTGTGTATGTTTGTCTATTTATTTGTCTATGAATCTGTCCTCCTATATGTATATATATGTGTGTGTGTGTGTGTGTGTCTATCTATATGTATATCTATCTGTCTATCTATCT